>JASANF010007362.1:0-26016 GCA_030248245.1 Trissonchulus sp. WLG1_4 | reverse complement strand
CCAACCTAAAGAATCAAAGATAACCGAGGTATCATTGCACCAAGAGTAAGATTATACACAGGGGCATCGTCTGCGCTGCGCAATCGAATGACGTAGCCAGACAGGGGGTGGCGAGGTAGGGCAAGGGGGGGGTCAGGGTCATCAGGGGGGACCGCTGAGAACTGTGGGGGAATCACAGACCAGGATACCATAACTGCGCTGCTGTTCAATGCTTCCGCCTCCAGAAGGGGGGCGGGGGGCACTGCAATAAAAAAATGGGGGGGGGGGTAAATTATGAATGTTTTCAATTAGTATGCGAAAATTTTCCGCTGTTTATCTTATGAATACAGTCATAACGGGTGAAGAAACGTTCTGCCCACTGTTCTTTTGTAGTGGGGAAAGGCTCATAAATTCGGAAAAGGAGGGCTTTAAGTCCCTCATAAGAATCGGGCATCCCCAGTTCGCCGATCTGCGTCAAAACTTTATCCCCCAGACAGTTGGACATGAGCGGCAGCCAGGCGTTCTCTGGAACACCATTGATGCGGGCCAACGATTCAAAATTTCGAACAAAGTTCGAAACTTTGGTCGTTGTCCCGGTGCCCTGAAAAGGGGGGGAGATTTTTGAACGCTGCGATGTAATCACGGCGTGAAAATTCCTGAAAATTCATTTTCAGGTCGTTGGGGAGGGGTTTCTTATATTCTTCTTCCTCTCCTTCCGAAAACTGAGAGCCTAAGCCTAAAAATTCGGGGTCTACTTTTTCGACTTTTGGAATTTCCACAGGCTTGGGAAGGGTAGGTGGTTGCAAAACTGCGTCTAAAATTGGAACTGAGCCGTGTTTTTCTCTATTCTTATTTTTGACCCGCTCTGCAATTGACAATTCTTCCGTTTCGTGACGAGAAGGGATTTCCGAAACAGAACTACGACGAGGGGGGGATCTGGTTAGGCTCATGTGAATTTAGACGCAATTTTGGGAAAATTTTGGCTGAATTACACTCCAAAAATCACAGGAAAATTTTACACACAGGAATTAGAACAAAGTCTAAGATTTCAGAAAAATTTGGGCAGCATAACGCCTAGGGGGGGGGGACTTTTTCCAGGAAAGTAGGTACTGAGGCCCTATTTTTCAGCCTCGGACGTCGACATTCGGACTGGCAGCCTCGCCATGTGAAAGTTTTGGGGGTTTAGATTCCAAGTCCGAACCGAAGTGTCTCCGTCCTAGGCTAAAAGATAGGGCCTTAGCTCGCTCACTACCCCAAAAACTACCCAAACCCCATAAAAGTACGTAAAATATCAAACGACTAGAAGAACATCAGGAAGACACAGAAAATACCGTAGAAATAGGTTTATTGGCAAAGAAAACAAGGCATGGGGCAGATATAGGCAATTTGGGGCAATACACAATACAAACGCAACCCAACAGGGCAAAAACCAGACCGACCGTCGTGAAGTTCGTGGCTACACCCATTATCTCTAAGCCAAAGGCATAGCGAAGTCTACTCACACTTTGTAAATAGGTTGACCGTATGTTCAAATGTTTTGAATAGAAAGACAATAGAACTAGCTTCAAAGCCTATTCACATTTGTAACACATACTTCACAATAATATAATAAATTAATATTTTGCGCTGTTGTGCTATTTGCATTAATATTTAATTAATAATAAATAAGGTTGGCTATTTATATTAATATTAAAATTACTGCCAGCTGCTTATGTACCTATAGATGTTCGCAGTTGAAAATTTCAACGGAGGTACCGAGCTCCGTTGAAATGTTCGTCATCGAAAAAATTTTCGATGACGAGCTTTTGTCATTTAGAACATAATAATGTTCTAAAAGACCAAAGCTCGTCATCGAAAAATTTCTCGATGACGAACATTTTCGATGACGAACTTTCGATGACGAACATTTGTCTTTTGATAAATCACCGTTGAAAAAACAAATGTTCGTCATCGAAAATGTTTCGATCAATCCAAAATTTTCGATGACGAACATTTTCGATGACGAACATTTGTCTTTTCAATAATGAACATGTATTTTCGATGACGAACATTTGGTTTTTCGATGACGAACATTTGTTTTTTCGATGACGAACATTTTTGATGACGAACATTTGTTTTTTCGATGACGAACATTTTTGATGACGAACATTTTCGATGACCAACATTTTCGATGACGAACTTTCGATGACGAACATTTTCGATGACGAACATTTTGTTTCGATATATCGGGCCCTGGGCTCAAAAAGTTGGGAAGGGGACCCCGTGGCGGTACCTCTAACTAGTACCCCACGTCAGTCATCAGAAAAACCAAGGGGAAGGAACCTACCTGTGGTCAATGGAGAAGAAGCCCAACGGACGAAGAATGGTGAAGACCCAGCTGATTCTGGGGACTCCTCCTTTGGCTCAGGAAGGGAGTTCTACAGTCTTCAGTTGAGGTCACGAGACATCATTGAGAGACGGGACACCCTGAATGCGACCACCTCCTCATCAGAAGCCGGCAATGCAGTATGGAACCAGGGAACAGTGCCGTCCATCATCAACGAAGACACGAAGCAGACAACCTCCGGCTCCTGGTCATCATCCGGAAAATCATCAGATTGGCCCAGAAGCTCAACCGGGGACTCTTCCCTCTGGTCACAGAGTCCAAGTGACTTGGGCTCATATGAAGACGGATCATCAGTGCCGCGGATAGTCGGGGTTTATTCGCTACCCGAAACCGCACCGACCAGCAAAGCCAATCTGCCTTCGCGGACCACCGGGGTATTTTCGCTACCCGGTCCCGCTACACCAGCTGAGACGGATTTGACACCGCGGACTATTGAGGTTTATTCGCTACCCAAGGCCGCAGCTTCTGTTAACTCTAAAAAGCAGTTGCCAACCAGTGGGGTATATTCGCTACCCACTACGAATAGTGCCAGATGCACGGCGGTTCCTCCGCAGGAAACTGGGGTTTATTCGCTACCCAGTACGACTTCCAGTGATCAGTCCGGAATTGCCTCGCAGTCCACCGGGGTATTCTCGCTACCCGGAACTGCACCAGAAGACCCAGCCAAGTCATCAAAGCAAGAGCTCGGGGTATATTCGCTACCCGAACTTGCTTCAACAGTGGAAGAAGATCCGGCTCAGCACCCTGCTGCTCATCAGTTGCCTGTGGGACCATCCACACCCTGGGATGACCCTCCTTGGGTCCAGCCTACTACCAAGGCTCTGAACCAGCGACAGGGACCGCCCAAATACTATGGTGACCCCAACCATTCCGAGTTGAGTTGCGGTTCGGGCGTGTTCGAGGCACGAGCCTCTACTGGAAACGAACTGCGATCAACTGGTCTGGCCTCCACCACTGCTGGGAATCACCGGGAAAGCCTGGATGGGTCTTACCCACCACGCTATCTGACCCACCGATACTGGGATGGATCTACAACTACGGGCAGCTCGAAGACACGTGCTGACTCATCTATGTCCAGTGCCTTCTCCAACACCTCCTCATCAACCTACGGCTACCGTAACCCAAAAGGGATACTGATGACCGTCACACCTCAGCAAACACCACGGAGGAAGTGGACCTTAGCCGAATTCAACGAGAAGCTGGACCAACTTTACGAGGCCCTACCGAGGACACCTGGGGATACAGAGAGATATTGGGCGTTCCGCCGACAACTCGAAGCTGAAACAAAAGACAGGGAACTAGAGGATGAAAAATTGGATCATCCCCAACCCGACCTATACCCAGTACAACGGGACCCTGCAGTCTATTCAGCACCCCGCCGCCCCCGACCTAGACAATATGAACAGACGGACTGGCCAGGACGAGGAGCTTTGGGCACTTGCCCAGCTGCCCTCCACCCGCCCGACAACAATCATATGGTCATGGTAGCCACAGCAGGCCTGGCCAATTCGGAGGAACATCAGAACGGGATAAGCCAGCAACAACTGCCCCCGAATTGGACATCAACTCAACCCACGGAGGAAGTCTTGATCCAGAATGCCTCCACCAGAGTACCCTTGGGAAACGGCATGGTGACACACCATCAGGAGGACGACCCCTCCCTAGCCTGGGATGGATATACGGGACAAACTATCGTAGTCCCCACCACCGAACCAATGTCAGAACATTATGTTCAACGAATTCTGTGGAAAAAAGTGGACGAGTTGGAATCCCGATTCCTGGGACGGAACCTTACGCGGGAAGTCATGGCAAATATGGGGGGAAAATCTGGCTTGCCTCTCGAATTTGCTATGGAAGACGAGGAGGGACGGACCCATTACCAGGCATCTGATTCTGGGGTGATCCAGTTCGCAATGCCCGACCATGGTCGTATGCTGGCCAACTCGGAAGAAGCCTACAATCGGCTGGCCCCTCCATTACCGGCCACCAACCGACGACCACCCACCCAGACGCCCTTGCACCCAACCAATTCGACCAAGCGGAATCTGGCGTCGGATATGGCCGACTTCCCTACATCACCTATCACCCCCGCGAATGGAATGCCACAGGTGACGACCCGACCTATTGCGGAAGCCTCTCCCTTGGGGTCGACTTACCCCTACGAGACCCAACTGTAGGCACCACGAGCACCCCCGACCCAAAAGGCCGTCACCTTCAGCCAGACCCAGACGGCCCCTGTCCACAATACTACCACTCCAGATTTGTCGATGGCGGTTCAACCCTACATTAGCCAATTGGCCGCAGCTGCCGCAGCCGGAAATGGACGGAGGAACTACACCTCCATTTTTCGCAACATTGAACCGTTCCAGGGGAACAAGAAGGGAGCTACCAAATGGTCCGATTGGATCATTGTCTTCGAGGCAGTGGTCCAGGCCAATTCAATCTCTCCCGACTGCTGGTGTCCTGCGCTTATCTCCTGTTTGGACAAGACCATAGTTGCAAAAATGGCACTGCAGGCCAACATGCCGCCCACCTATGAGGGACTGAAGAGCAGACTGCGTCTCTTGTATGAACCGCGGCCCGAGCAGCAAGAGTCGCTGGCGCAACGGTTCTACTTGAGATCGCAGCACGTGGACGAGACCGTGGCTGAATATGCCTCAGAGTTGGAAACACTCCTGTCCAGAGCCTTCCCTGGAGAAGCAATGACCGATGACCAGCGAGCTGAGAAGATCATGTCCCGACTAGAATCCGGTCTGAGGGATAGTCTACGAGCTGTAGCCCTGCCTTTCCTACCCCAAGTGGAAAGCTGGCCCAAGAACCGGGAGTCCTTGCGACGTCTGGTGGACAACCTGTCCAAATTGGAAGCGGAACAGGAAATTCTGGCCAAATCTCCGACGGCCCTGCTGTCCCATATAGCTGGAGTGCTACGAAGAGCCAAGGGAGAAGCGAAGGTGGATGACGAACAACAACAAATTCTGCAAGCCAACGCGGAATGCTACCGCTGCGGAGGAAAGGGACACCTGGCCCAACATTGCGCCACGCCCCCACAGTCAGCCGCCCCATCCCGAGAACGAAGATCTTCCCAGAACCATGTTAGCGGAATGGACCCTGGTTCCTATACCCAACGCGGAGGACAGTGTGAGGCCGGAAATGGACGAGGAAGTGGGAGCTACCCAACTACGCCCTCCCAACAGAATCGAGGGAGTTTTCAATCTACCCGTGGGTCTGAACCACGCAATACATTCCCTAACCGCCCCGTTCCGGGCAACCGAACTCAGCCAGGGAACCCCAGCCAAGAGAGAAGCTGCTCTTACTCCCAGCCGCCTGGAAATGGCCCTGGCAATGTGGCCTGCGTGATGATTGGCGACTTCAAGGAAGATTTCTAGTTTCTACCCGGAGTACTATCAGGAACAAGCCCGCCAGGAAGGGAACTGGGATCCAAACTGGAACGAAGCCGGACATCAAAATTGGGGACAGGAATGGCACTCGAACCGGGACCAAACATCAAGGATGCCCAAGGAAAGCCGACGTAGACGAGGACGAAGTAACAACCATAATTTCCGGAATTGCCAGGGACAAGGGCAGTTTAACCACTACCCTGAACCCCATCAACAGCAAGTTGCTTCGTGCCTGCACCAGGACGATCCGGATCTGGAAAGCCGAGAGGCTTATTACGACGACTTTGAAGCCAAATATGGGCACATGGGCCTAACAACGGAACTGATCCCAGTCAATGTCTTGACTTGGGACAACGAACTTTACGTGGCGGAAGTGCCCGTACCGGAACTGAAGGCGGCTTTTCTACAGTATGAGGAGCGAATGCAGGAAATTAATCAACGTCGCTTCAACTACTGTGTGATCCGAAAGCCCTGGCTTTTGAAAAATAAAACGGCAAGTATGTCCGATTCCAGCACCCAGGCCCAAATGTGAGACACGTGGGCGTGGAAGCCAACCTCTTGCCAGCCCTGGCAGAGGAAACCCAAAAGGAAGACGGATCCAACGCAGAACAACAGTCAAACCATCCGTAGTGGTGCGGACCCGAACTGGGAGTGTGCAGATTCCGAGTGACTTCAGTCAGATCGAGGAAAATTAGGTGTTACCTTGTGAGGTATTATACGCGAGGTCACGAGACATCGCACAAGTACCGAACTTGGTTGAATCCCTACCCCAATGCGTGTGCCTTGTACTTTGATGTGTTTTGCCATGTATATATTTTGTATGTGTATTTTGTATCGTGTGGATGTGTATTTTGTATAATGTGGATCAACAACTATGCTGCTTCCTGTGTGCCTACCTGCTGTGCCGAATAATGTCTAGTGAAAAATTTCTCCCCGCAATTCACCGCAATTTGTGGCCTTCCGACTACAACTCTTCGGGGATACCTTGGCCCAACACCAGCAACCTATTGGGGGTCCACGCAAACTTCTAATAAGGGGTGGAGCTCAATCATCCAAAATGAGGGGTCCTTAGTTCATTAGATAGCCCGCCTGTGCATTAGGGTCGATTCATACTTCAATAGGGCATACGGACAAACGGACATAGGGCATACGGACAAAGCCCATTTCGTCCGTTTTTTCAATTCATACTTTTTAGGGCAAACGGACATTGGGACATACGGACATACGGATCTACGGGCATACGGACAAAAGAGCGATTCATACTTTTGAGCCGTATGTCCGTTTGTCCGCATGCCCGAAAGTTCCGGGCAGAGTTGAACTGAATTTAACTTTGTCGGACGTACGGACAAAGTGAAATTGAGCCGTTTAGTACGGATGAACGGACATACGGCTGAAGGGCAAACGGGCATACGGCTAAACGGACGAAAGTATGAATCAGACGGCCGTTCTGCCGTTCATTTTGTCCGGATGTCCGTTCGTCCGTTTGCCCGTATGTCCCAATGTCCGTATAGAAGTATGAATCGAGCCTTAGTGGTCGTTACGAAGCCTTGATCAATTATGCCTATTGGTGCAATAAATGGCAAATTTTCAAATTTTTGGTGGTCGAAGAAATTGTTGCCTATACATGAGGAGTGATGTGATTTTTGTATTGCGGGCTTGCACGAAGAACAGCATCACCGACGAATCAGCTCGACTCTTCGGAGGTCCTATGAGCAAAGAGCAAGACGAGGACCCAGGCGAGTGTGGAGTCTACCGGCGACCCTCCTCTTACCGACCCCCACGTCTGGAACGCCCCGAGGCGAATGACCCAAGTCTCCCACGGGTCACAGGCCCTATCGTAAACACCGGACCCGCTTACGTCCCCTATAGCGACATGTCCGCGGAGCAACAGCGCGAGGTGACTCACGCAATTGTCACTCGTTCGGTGCACGCTGCCCGCGTTACCCGATCTACTCGTTCGACTCGCGCTCGAACACAAGCCGCTCAGTCGCTAGGTCGTAGCCAGCTAACTGTTACCTACTACGCGAAGAGACAATGAAGATCAACATGTAAATAAAATTTATTCATATTTGTATTATTATTGCATAATGTATAATGTTCGGGTATTTTTGTTATTCTCGTCATTTTTCGTAATCTCTTCATTTTTCATATTTCCTCCATTTTTCTTCAAAAAAAGGCATATAATCTAAAACACAAAAACATTATAATCATATAAAACCAAAAAATATTTTTCATTTTTCATTTTCCATTGTCGGCTGTGTACGTAATGTTTGCCTTAATACTATGTCACTTATTTCGTGTCTTTGTTCATAATGCTGGTATTTTTGGTATCTATGCTTTGTCTATGTGCTTTAATGTGTGCTTTATTTTTGTATTGGCATTGTTATAACTTGCCTTGTAATTTGTGCCCTGTGAGTATTTGAACTGCCATTTGTGTGTATCTATTTGCTTTGTTGTAATTGCTTGTGTTAGTATGCTAGTGTAATTTGTGATGTGTTATTTGTGATTTTTGGTAGTATAAACTGTATGTATAATATGTACCACGCCTATGCCACAACAACCTATGGTGCAGTGCATCGATGGCGGCGCCAGTGGGAGCCAATGAGGCACCTTTAGACGCATGCCAGACGTGTCACGCCCAAATGGAGGCCACCCAGTGTTGGACCGGCGATATTGCTCAATCCTCAGTGCTCAACCGCAGCCCTCTACCTCTGCTGCCGCGCCCTAATTCCAACATCTACCTCTGGCGCTAGTGCTCAATTTTCGAATTGTAAACGATGCGTAATTGCTCAATTGTCGAGCTGTCTATGGTGCGTGATATTGCTTAGTCGGTGAACTGTCGACCCCCTGCCTTTCAGTGCGGCGCTTATGGCGACAACCCTACCCCCCTACGCACCTCGGAATGCCTGAGGATTGCCAATTGCGAACTGTGAACTGTATAGACTGTATGAACCGTACGAACTGTGAGCCTTGTACAGACTGTGTACTAACTGTGCCTTGCCTTGTGCCATTTGTTCGAGCTGTACTTGCCTTATTTCGAACTTTCTCGTCATGCTCGTGATACTATGTACACTAATCATTGCCTTGTATATTCGCCGAAATTCGTCCAACTAACCTCACTTATCAGGAATCAACTAACCAACCTCATGGATAACTCAGTGATTCGTTTAGTGACTGTGTGTGTATTTTGTATGTCGTAATATATTATGTGTATTTTGGTATATTTTGGGTATAAATTGTGTGGGCAAATTCAGTGAGGAGGGGAAGAACCCTCCCGGGGTAAAAATTCTACCTAAATTCTCTCCAAATTCACCCAACTCCTACTCCCAACACCCCACCTGTGTCGGCTTACGGTTTTCTCGCTTCTTGCCTAATTGTGCAGGAGCACAATTGAGTGAGGAGGGGAAGATCTGGAAGGCTTCACTTGGGAGACCCTCCCTTACTCCCTTAATCACACTTCACTTACCTTTTCAACATTTTAATATTGTGAATTCACGCTCATCATATTTAATCGTTATGTACGTACTTGCGCTCTGCTGTGTGTGTACGCTCGGTTATGTGTAATATACAGATGCTTGTTGAATAACTAGTCAGTCTGCGCTCTGTTATTAGCCTGTGTGGCTGTGTCATTGTCTCGCTCTCGCTATTATTATACTTACCTGGTTTCTGCCTAAATGGCCTCCCATTTGTTCTTTCATTAAATGTAGTCTTTTATCGGGTTCGTTCGTGTTCGCTTCTGGGCAGTTTTGGCGTAGAGCCCTGCCGTCTCGATAGTTACTCGTGTGTCCCCAGGCAGTATCGGCCTAGAGAGGCCCTGCCACCCCTGCGTTCCGTATGCGCCGTGACCAGCCCCCTTGTTATTGCTCGCTGCCCCGCTCTGACAAGCCCATTCAGGCTTAGTGGGCCGTGTCTATTCTGTGTGCTGCGCCTACTGCGCCTTGCCCCGTAGAGTAGGTAAGCCCCCTTTCCCGTCGGTGTCCGGCAACCCCGGCCAGCACGGAAGACCCCGCTCATCATACCTGGAAGCCCCGCCGGCGGAGTGGTCGAGGCTACGGGCGAGGGATAACTCTCCCCTAGATAGTCGGTACCCTCCGTTCCTGCTTGGGCCATTCGTAGGTGCGGCATGAGTCGCCTTACAAATAGGTCCACTATTTTCCTCCCATAAGTGCACTTGATCCCATTTTTGGGGCACTTTTGGCTGCGACCTGAAATTTTCAGCAATTTTTCTATTTTTTACTCAATTTTGGCACACTTTTTTGGCAATCAGAGGGGGGTTACCTGGTGTCTGAGGGGGGCGGGGTACCTGGTGTCTGAGAAGAGGGACATATGCATCTACGTATGTACGTTTATAACATATACATGTACATGCAGGGGCCGTTTTCTCAAAATTACCTGCAGGTAAAGTGGGGCTAACTTAACCCACAGGTAAAGTGAAGGTAAAGTCGTATTGTCAAACAATGCTTAAAGCCAATGTGATAGCTAAGGTTACCCTTGAGATTCGGTCCAGAAAAGCGCTTTATCTTGTTTCGCAGCTAAAGTTAATGTATTGTGCAAATTTTTAGCCTCAACCGTCGACGATAACCTTGTTTTCAATTTTAACTTTACCTTTACCCACAGAATTAACTTTACCTTCACCTTACCCATAGCCTTACCCGCAGGTAACTTTGAACTTTAACCTTACTCACAGTTAAACTTTAACTTTAACCTTACCCACCGTTTAACTTTAACTTTAACCTTACCCACAGTTAAACTTTAACTTTAACCTTACCCACAGTTGATTTTTAACTTTAACCTTACCCACAGTTAAACTTTAACTTTAACCTTACCCACAGGTAAAGTTAAACTTTAACCTTACCCACAGTTTAACTTTAACCTTACCCACAGTTTAACTTTAACCTTACCATAGTTTAACTTTAACCTTACCCACAGGTAAAGTTAAACTTTAACCTTACCCACAGTTTAACTTTAACCTTACCCACAGGTAAAGTTAAACTTTAACCTTACCCACAGGTCAAGTTTAACCTTACCCACAGGTAAGGTTAAACTTTAACCTTACCCACAGTTTAACTTTAACTTTACCCCGTATTCTAAGAATTTACCTTTACCCTCTGGTAAACTTTAACTTTACCCTTACCCGCAGAATTAACTTTACCTTCACCTTACCTGTGGGTAAAGTTAGCCTAACTTTACCTGCAGGAAATTTTGAGAATACGGCCCCAGATTGCAAAGAAAGAGGTGCGGTGAAAAATGAAGGGGAAAAAAAATGTGGGGAAAACACCGTGCCACAAGAAAACCGGGTTAAATGCAGTTGGGGGCATGGTGGACCTATTTTTTACACACCGTAGAGCACCTTAAGGTGGCGCTCCGAATAACTGACTTTGGGCAGTAAAAGTTTTCAGTCAGGTTTTCAGGTCTTTGTTCTTGAAGAAAGGTTGTTCAGCAGTGAATTTGCTTTCGTTTGATATACATAACATGTAGTTTTGTTAAAATTAATTTTTTGACCTGAATTTTGATATGGCAAAATCTTCAAATCGATTTTCCGAAAAATTGTATATGGCTTTTGTTTCTTTTGATAACGGTTTTCCGCAGATAATAGGTGACAGCAACTTTTTAAAAAGTCGTTTGTGTAGGCAAACATTTTTAAAAAAATTTTCAAATTACGTTGAGCGATATTGATGCACTATTTTTCAAGCTAATTTTTCGTTAGCTACTTTTTGGCTTCTTTAAGTTTTCTCAATGGTTATTTGCATTAAAAAATACGTTCTATTTTTTGACACTGTTGTTTGTGTGGGCAAACCTCAAATTTTTCTGATCGGCAATAGGCTTTTTTGAATCGTGATAGCTCTCCTCCACGTCGTTCTTTCATTGTGAAATTTGACTTAAAGTTAGAAAATAAGTAGATTCAGGTGTGCCTTCTTCGAAAATGTTGATTTCTGTTTTTGGTAAAATTCTGCAGCGATTTCAAGTTCACCAATTTTAGAAAAACTAGTGTATTTTGAGACAAAACAATTGGATTAAAATTATAAGAAAAGATACACCTCGGCAACATAAGTACCTTCAGTTTAAGCTATAGATCGTAAAATTTGAACAAAATTTCGCTCAGTTATGCCGTTTGAAAAATTATGCGCATTTAGCGAAAACAGAAATTTTCAATCGGTGATAAAAAATCAGAACAAGGCAGCAGGCACGTGAAACTTACTCAGAAACAGAGCTTTGTAACAGGCTTCAATATATATAAACGAAATTCATTCTAGCTAGAACCTACGTCGACTTATAAGATAATAAAGTTATGGAAGTTATTCGGAGCGCCACCTTAAAGGAAGTATTTTTTGTAATAGAACCCTTCTTTCAGTGGGACAAAGTGCCACTCTAAATTTTAGCAAAAAATCAAGTTGGTTTTTGGATTTTTTTAACAATTTTCATATCAAAAACGCTTAAACTTCAACACTTTAGACGAAAACAGCGCTTTTTTAAATTTTTAGTTTGTCACTTTGTCCACAACACTCTAGAACTGAAAATCTAACAACGTAAATCATACTTTTGAATTTTCTCAAAAAGTTGAATGTTGGTTTTTGAAACATGGGATTTTCCGACATTTTCAACTTTTTTGATTGGAGAAAAAGTTCGTTTCAGGCCAAATAATCAGAAATTCAACGATAATTCGAAATTTTGTAAAGTTTTTGTGTTGTTACTTGTTGGATAGATTGCTTAATAATAGGATACGTGAATTCCTGTTGAATAATAATTACTTTTCGCTAAATCAACATGGGTTTCTTCCTGGCAGGTCTACGGTCTCTAATCTGTTGCTAACTGTTGATCATTGGACCAGGGCCATCCAGGATCGAAGTTGTGTTGATATAGCTTATATTGATTTTAAAAAAGCATTTAATAGTGTGTCATAGCAAATTGCTTAAGAAGTTATCTCGTCGTGGTTTTACTGGTCTTTTGTTGAAGATGTTAGGGGCTTTCTTGACTGCTCGTCGGCAACGGGTAAGGGTGGGGGATGCAATTTCATCGTGGAGTGAGAGTTCTAGTGGGGTATCCCAAGGGTCAGTGTGTGGTCCGACCTTTTTTTGTTTTATGCTAACGACGCGGTTAACTTATTCAAAACGCTACTTTATGGTTTGCTGATGACTCTAAATTATTTTTTCTTGGTAGCCTGAGACAGAATTGTCTACAGACTGCTTTAAATGAGTTTTCTTTATGGGCGAAAAAGTGGCAGATGTCTATATCTATTGAAAAATCATTTGTCATGCATCTTGGTAATCATAATGATAAGCACATTAATTTTATTGACAATATCCCACTTTCCATTGTTAATTCTTGTTCAGATTTAGGTGTTTTATTATGTGATAATTTGAAATTTTCTGAGCATATTTCGAAAATTGTAAAAAGAGCTCTCAGAATACTATATCTTGTTACTAATAGTTTTGTTACTGATGACAAAAATGTTATGGTTATGTTGTATAAGTCGTATGTTAGACCTGTTTTAGAATATGCGAGTGAGGTTTGGAAACCATATCTGATCTGATCTGTAGGTGATATTGAAAACTTAGAACGGGTTCAGAGGAAATTTACTCGTTAATTTTTTTTTCGCCTGCTGGATTATGGTGATAGGTGTAAAGTTCTCTCGTTGCGGTCGTTAGAGTTTCGAAGATTATGTTGTGATCTTGTTCTAGCGTACAAAATTATTCATGGTCAAACTGTCATAAATCCATTTCAGGTTTTTGCTTTTTACGACTCTAGTCAAACTAGAGGTCACAATTTCAAATTGAGATTGCCAAAGTCGAGGTTAAATTGTGCTAAATTTAGTTTTTTTTCAAGAGCAGTTGCTCCCTGGAATGCCTTACCGGAGAGTGTAATGAGTTTGTCAAACATTACGCGATTTAAGATGGGACTTAATGATAATGCTCAGGCTTTGTTAAAGTTTGTAAAAGTGAATAAATTTTTATGAAATGTCATGGTGTTTTCCGCGTTTATACTCCGAAGTAAATTTCTTGTTCTTGTTTGTTCTTGTTCTAGAATAAATTGGCACACATATGTATATGACCGACTCGCCAGGGCAAGCCCCCCCCCCCTAAAATTTCGAAAAATCTGAAACAAGCCCTAACCCCCAGGCCGAGACCCCGTGTACATGCATGGTTTACACAGATAGAAAGTTGTTCTATCAGCCAGATCCTACTCATTTTTTTCAAATCCGGGTGTAAAAGTTTTACAGTAGTTTGATGTAGGACAAGAAATCGCACAGACAGGCTCAGCATGGCTGATGTTTAGGCTTAGGCTTAGGTTTTTTATAAAATTTCAAAATTTTGCATGTTGAAAAATTCCAAAGTGACAAAATTTTCCAAATTTTTGACTAGTCATAATTTTTCACAAAAACACTTTTGACCAACGCCGTTTGCATTTTTCAAGAGAGTTACCTTTCCTCTATACTTCTGAAGCTCGAAAACCGTGAAAAACGCTGTGGTTGACCAGTGACTGGTCAAAGTTTGTGCGGGAAAAAAACCCTATTGCGGGGAAAAAAAACCCTATTTTGTTTGGCGGCATTTTTTTGCTAAACTCACCCATTGTTGCTACTAAAGTTAGTTCATCTGGGCTAACAACATGCGTAGAGTTCATTAAAACCGTTTATTTGGCCGCAAAACGTCGTTTTTTGTCATTTTGGGCCATACCCCGACACCCCTTACGAAACCTGTTTTGGTGATGTTTCACCAAAATTTGGCATTTTTTGGAATATTTAGGTTTTAGCTGCTGCGTACCAATTAAATCCAAGAATGATAGACGCGGGCGGTGTTTGTCCGCTGTTTCTCACGTAATAAGCGCAAAAATCTGTTTTTAATGCTTTTAAATACGGAAAAAATGCCTATTTGGGCAGAAGTCATTTCTGCCAAAACGGGTCGATTTTTGAAGAATCATTGTGAGTCACATGGATGTCGCAGAAACGGTTTTTTTAGTCCATACTGCAGCCTAAGAGTTGTAGAACACGATGAAATTGTGTTTATATTCCCTGCTAATAGAACAACCAGAAAAAGTGATAGGGTTTTTTTCCCCGCATTAGGGTTTTTTTTCCCGCATAGGGTTTTTTTTTCCCGGAGGTTTCGAGACTCATTACTCAGAAACGTGAGTGGTTACAATCCATTTTATTAGTGCAACAGTTAGGCGAAAGATGGCCGTTATAACAGCCGCGAGCATTAATGGATCCGATTTATGTGGAGCACAGGACGACCCGAAAAGTTGAAAATAGGGTTTTTTTCCCGCACCACTATACCAAACAATATCAACTGACACCCCCGCGCCTATGTATTAAGATGCACCAAAAATACAGAACAAGAGGTTATCCATAAACGCGTTATACATTGAGAAAATAATGAAATATCATCTTTTTAACGGTATCACAGGGGGTGCACCAGTTCTGGCTACTACGTATACCTGACAACAAAACCAGTACCACGCTGTAATGCACAATGTATATATGGGTTTGTATGCGAATACAAGACGACAGGCCTCTATCTATAACCGTTTTGGCTGCACTGCCTACATATTTACTGTGCAGTACACACAACCGTACTTGACCACTGAGCACAATTTTGGATGAAAACAATAGTTTTTCGTCAAAATAACGTTATATTCCCGTTCAGCACCTCAAATTAAGCTTTTCCACAGTTTTTTAACAAAACTAACAAAATTCAAAAATTTGGTCAAATTGACCATTTTGGCACTTTGCCAGGGTAGCCAATGTGGAAGTGCGCACACGACGCGGACCAAACAATATCCCCTGACACCCCTGCGCCTGTATATTAAGATGCAATAGAAATACAGAACGAGCGGTTATCCATAAAAGCGTTATACATTAACAAAGTCATGAAAAACCATGTTTTCAGGGGTGACAGAAGGGGGTGTACCAGTTCTGGCTACTAGGTAAATCTGACAGCAAAACTAATATCACGCTGCAATGCACAATATATGGGTTTATATTCGCATACAAAACGACAGTCATCTATCTATAACCGTTTTGGCTGCGCTGCCCATAGGTAGCCTACCCCCTAATACACGTAAGTTACCTTCCGGACCCCCTCCATAGGCCTATATACAGTGGCACGATCGAATCCAAAAGGGGAGACGCACTACAACCCCACTACAGTACCATGCATGCAAGAGATCAGACTTGGGCTGTTTGCGTGACTTCTCAAAAGCTGGCGCCATTGAATTTTTGACTTTGCCATTTTTCGAGGCCCAAAAAAGGGCTTTCCCCCCTCCCAGCAGAGCCAAAACGGCAAAAGCTTAGAATAAAATCTTTATGATGACACTATTGCCGACCAAAACAAATGTAAAAAACACAAAAAAGAGCCTCGACAAGAAGGATTTCTTGAGTTATGGCGCCGGGAAAAAAAGACGGAAAAATCCGAGTTTGCGGAAGGCGATTTTTCATATGTCGAGTAATACCCAACCGATTTGCCTGAAATTTGGCCAGCATGTAGCCCTCCCCCAGGCACGTGCACACACCAACTTAAAACCAGTTTGCTTGCATAAATTTTTAGTTATTAAAAAAAATAATTTTGAAATTCTGCAATGTGGAGTGTCGTTCCTATTCTAGGGTTAGGCGCTATCGCGCCTACCCTGATATATAGTGGTGCGTTCCTATTCCAGGGTTAGGCGCTATCGCGCCTACCCTGATTATGTATTTTTGCTTGATACACTGCATAGTGTATCGTTTTACCTGATTTGTTGTTATAAAAAAGACAATTTTAGTAAAAGTATATATATACAGTTTATAATACCAAAAAATTTTCGGAAAATTTGCAGATTTGCTAGCTTTCAAACCCGTGTCGGCCCATCATTTTTGTAAATTTCGGTGTTTTGAGTTCCAATTTTACGTTAGACGCTGCTGTGGTCGAAATGCTAATATGCGTCATTTTTTGTGTTAAAAAAGCAATTAAGTGCATTTTTTAACATACTTAAAAAAATCGAAAAGTCATTCCCTCCCGAATTTTTTTTCTGGCTACGCCACTGTATATATATAAAGTGCAGGGTTTTTTTTTCAAAATCTGCACTGTGTAAATGTTGTGTAAATTAAAAATTTGTTGCGTAAATTAAGGGTATGTTGTGTAAATTTTTAAAAGTGTGTTTAGCATTTTATAGGTAAAAACTGACCGTTTTTTTTACGTTAAAAGTAATATTTCGACTTTGAGACTCGAACTACATACGAAAATAAAAAATATGAGATAATTGAAAATTTTTGCGTTTTTGTCATGTCAAGTCAGCAGTGGCGTATCCAGGATTTCGCAAAGGGGGGGGCTGCGGAGCAACTGTGAGCCACCGCCGATCAAAGGGGGTCTGGCGGGGACGGCAACCCTCGGACCTTTTTGTAATTGTAACCATCGATAAACTACAATAGTGAATCTGCAGCAAGCACTTAACTTTGCAGGGGTCTGGGGGCGGCAGCCCCCAGAAGTTGAAGCTTTTTTGAGATTTCAACCATCGAAATTGCATTGAAAATTGCACTTTTTACATGAAATAAAGAAATGCAGTGGATCTACAGCTAGCATTTAGCAATGCGGGGGTCTGGGGGCGGCAGCCCCCATAAGTTTCAGCTTTTTTGAGGTTTTAACCATCGACATTGCAATGAAAACTACACTTTTTGAAGTTTTAGCTTTTTTGAGGTTTTAACCATCTACATTGCACTGACAACTGCACTTTTGACATAAAATAAACAAAAATATATAATTTTAAAATATTAATCATTATTATTTAACCTCATGGATCAAAAAATAGGCCCAAGGGCCTATGACCTACGTTATATATAGACGAGCGGGGAACAAAAGTCACGTCTATTTAGCGTAAAAGCCCGTTGTGTACAGCTGCGTACATAAGAGTTGGAGTGAACCTTTTTGTGCTATGGGCCAGCGTAGGCTATTTTATGGCTGCGTTCAAAAATTGGGGTTTTGCGATGATTTATCGTTGCAATATGCTTTTGCCAGGTGGCTTTTTCTGATCCGTCGTCAAGAACAACCGTTTCTGATGTGTGTTGCAATTTTAGGGTTGAAAATTGACACACGAGACGCGGATACACTTGCCGTTAGCAGATCATTATTCAAAGTTCCAAATGGTCGACTGTGGCTAATTTTATTATACAGAAACTATAAATTGGCCGAAAATTGCTAATATGTGTCGTTTTTAGCGTTAAAATAGCAATTAAATGCATTTTTAACGTTTTAAAACAAAGAAACCTCATCCCCCCTCCCCGAAATTTTTTGTGGCTACGCCACTGCAGATTGGTGTAATAATGCTTCAAAAATTAAAATTAACAAAAAGGGAAAAAATCTTAAAAAATATCATGTATGCAAAAAAATACAAACAAAAAAATACAAACATGTATGCAGCAAAGGGGGGGGGGGGGAATTGAAATTCAAGGTGTGCAGCAAAAAATAGTATACTTTGTATTTAATTTTGTATTTTTTACCCTATCTAACTATACAAACATGTGAGACATTAATCAATTAGCACAGAATATGATAATAGACCTGGCATATATATAGGCATGCAGAAAGAAAAAAGGTATCTGAGCCGAAAAAACATCAACAGAATGGAAAAAACTTTTTTTAAGTTTAATTTTTAGATTTTTTTAATTTTGAAGGTAGAATTTGTCAATTGTGGAGGTATCAGAAACACTTTTGTCAGCTTTTGAAGTTTCGGAAAGGGGGGGGGCTGCGACCCTCTAAGGGGGGGCTCAAATCGCTAAGGGGGGGGCTGCAGCCCACCCAGCCCCCCCCCCCTAAATACGCCACTGCAAGTCAGTGGCGGATCCAGGGGGGGAGCCCACGGGCCCCGGGCCCCCCCCTTTGGCTCTGGGGCCCCCCCCTTTGCCAAAGAGGGCCTATAGAAAAAAATTTCCGATACCTCTCCAATTGACCGAATTTGGCCTAAAAGTCAAAATTTTCCCCAATTTTTTTTCTGGGGGCTGCCGCCCCCAGACCCCTGCAATCCTGTGCTCCATATTTTTTGCCTTTGTGTTCTATTAAAGCCTGTTTATGTGTATATGGGTGCATTGTACAATATTTATTTGCTTAAGACACTGTTTAATGTATCCTTTTAGATGTCTTAAAAAATTTTAATTTTTAATTTTAATTTCAAAAATTTTTTCACGCTCGCTACCCCCCCCCCCGACACTCAAGGTGGGCCCCCCCCCCTTTGAGAATTCCTGGATCCGCGCCTGTGTCAAGTAAACCTTCGTCCTTTTTGGTTACGAAGCTTTGTCTTTTTGGACAAACTTTCGTCTTTTTAGACCAAGCTTCGTCTTTTAAGACAAAACCTTCGTCCTTATGGACGAACCTTCGTCCTTTTTTGGTAACGAAAGTTCGTTACCAGTAACGAATTGGAAACTTTTTTTTGCAATGTACTGTATGTGTCTACCTTATGCTTTAATTTCAAAAATTTTGATAGCTTAAATTTTGGTTTACATCAAATTCACTTGCAGAATTCTGTAAACATGTACTTCCGTGGACTAAATCTCAAGTCTCGATGTTGAAATCTGTTCATGCGTTATTTTACATGTTTTTTAGACAATTTTTGATGTGTCAATTTTTTTTTATTTGTTTCAATTCAGCGTATTGCGAGAAATAATTAGATTGAAAAATTTGTATATTTTCCAAAATTCGAAAAAATCCAAATTTGACGGTCCGTAACTTATTTTGTGCATCATATTAATGCACCTAACTTTGCATTAAAATTTACGATGTCATTGTCTATGTTGGTGCAAAGAATAAAATTGTTTGAGATTAAAGCGTCAATTTTACAAGCAAAACATGAAAAATGCAAAAATTCACAAAATTGGACTACTTTAACAGTATCTGCTGACAAGCTTATATATTGCAGATTTAAGCTAAATAATGTGCATCAGTGTAGTTTTGGTCAAGTTTTTTAACGTGAAAAAGACAGCTACTAATTTTATTGAGTCAATCAAAAGTCATAGCCAGTTATAAAAACTGTCGAAAACGTAATTACCACCTTAATAAAAATCTGAAGTGAAATTATTGGTGTTAAAACCCCTAGGGGTCAAATAAGTCGAAAAAACGGCAAAAACGGCAAAACGGATCCAGAGTCCCCTTTTTCCCCCAAACCTAGGGGGGGGGTCAAAATTGAACGCTCTTTCGAATAGGCTGGGTTAGAAGTTTGTAGGATGTAAGCTTTAGCTGCAAATCAAACTTTGTCCAAAAAGTAAACTTTACATGAAATTTTTTGCGCAAAATTGGATTTAGTCAAAAATACGGAATCAAATAAAAACCTGCTATTACCATTGAAAGAACAACTTCTAAGCTACTAAATGCTAAAAAAAATTTGTAAATCGGTTCAGGCTTTGAAAAGTTACAGAACTTTTTCTGAAGCCACCAGGACCAGGCTGATCGAAGCGTTACAGCACAAGTACGCACGCAGTAAACACAAAAAATTTGCTTCGTCACTTTCCGGCCAACGTTCGTCACTTTTCGCGAAGGTTCGTCACCTTTTGCTGACGAAACAATTTGACGTTGACAAATTGTGTCAATCATGATTTTTAGCTTCAGGGCACTCTAATAGACTTCCGCATGCAATAAACACAAAAATTTTGCTTCGTCACTTTCCGGCCAACGTTCGTCACTTTTCGCGAAGGTTCGTCACCTTTTGCTGACGAAACAATTTGACGTTGACAAATTGTGTCAATCATGATTTTTAGCTTCAGGGCACTCTAATAGACTTCCGCATGCAATAAACACAAAAATTTTGCTTCGTCACTTTCCGGCCAACGTTCGTCACTTTTCGCGAAAGACGAAGCTCGTCGTACGCCGACGAAGAGGGAACTTTTTTTGCACAGTACTGTACGAATCCGTAGAAAGTCCGGGCTATAGCTGCGAATTTTTTTTAAATATAAAGCTAGGTAGGGTTTTTCAGTGTGGTAAAGTTATTCCTGATGCTTCTTAGCAGGTTTATTTTTTAATTTAGGCCTCAGGCTTAAGGCCGATTCACACGCTGCGATTTTACTGCGATTTTGCCGCTGCGTTTTCGCCGCTGCGGCAAAACGCAGCTTGCCGCACGCAAAACGCAATGTCTGAACAGACGCAGCGTTTTTAGTGCGAAATGCTTGCGTCTTGATTTTGCCGCAGCGTTTTAAACGCCAGACTGCTATTCGACCTGCGATTTCATTGCGTTTTGATGCTGCGGATGTGTTGGCATAAACAAATTTCGCGGACCAATTTGTCATTTTTTCGAAACAGTAAAGACGCAGCAAACTGACCTGCGAGACGCACTAAGGCCGCAAAGCTTGTTCAGACGGTGCGTTTCGCTTGCGACACCCTGCGGCTTGCGTTTTGCGTCAAAATCGCAGCGGCAAAAACGCACCGTGTGAATCGGCCTTTAGGCTTAGTGCTTAGGCTGAGGCTGAGTGCTTACATAGGCTCAGGCTTAGTAGGTGTGTCAACAAAGGCCCGTATTCACATACTAACACTAACACTTAAAGTTAGTGTAAACCCTAACTTTAAGTGCTTCGTAGCACTAAAATTAGTGCTACGAAGCACTTAAAGTTAGTGTTTACACTAACTTTAAGTGTTAGTGTTAGTATGTGAATACGGTCCAAAGGTTAGTCTTAGTTGCTTGCACCAAATAAAAGGACCCTTGCTACTGTGGAATTATAAATAAAGCTGCACTTTTAAACCGAACTTGACTGTCAGTGCCAGCTTGGTGCTGAGCATCAGTGACGTTTTCAGATCGTATTTATGGCATTCGATTTCATTAGAAATAGATAATTATGACTAATGATGCATATTTTTCTAGGAAAATGTAATAAATTTATTGTCTACGCTAAAAAAACAAACTTTTGATATGTAAGCTCAATTTAACTATGCATATTTCGCCTCTTTTTTTAGTTGGCAAAATGCAAATCCGGGGATGATCCCCAATTTTTTGACATCCGCATCCGCAAAAATTTAGTGCGGATGTGCGGGATCAAGTGCAGTTGGGGGGGGGGGGAGTAGTGGACCTATTTTTTGGAGTAGAGCACCTTGAGGGAAGCATTTTTTGTAATGGAACCCATATCCATAAATTAGTTTTGAGTGCGTTATGATGTTTTAAGGCATCGTCTAGGCTTAGTCGGCAGGATTCTGTAGTCTCAGCTGGCACATTTTTTCTGAAAATTTCGATTTTCAATTGCCTAAGCCTGAGCCTGTACCTAAGCCTAAGCCTGATACTAAGCCTAAGCCTAAGCCCCATACTAAGCCCTAAGCCTAAGCCCAAGCCTAAATTGAGGCCCACTTTGAATTTGGTCAAAAATTGGACGTTTCTGGCAAATTTGGCCAATCTTTCGGCAGGAACCCGGTCAAAGAGCCTTTGTTTTGATTCTAAAAAATTTTAAACAATAATCAGACAACATTTAAACACGATTCAAACGGAAAAAACAAGCGCTTCGGAAAAAAATTGCGAAAACGTCCCTCACTGAGGGTTCAGGGTATTCTCGTATTCTCAAAATTACCTGCAGGTAAAGTTAGGCTAACTTTACCCACAGGTAAGGTGAAGGTAAAATCGTATTCTCAAAATTTTACCTAAGGGTAAAGTTAAAGTTTAATTGTGGGTAAGGTTAAATTTTAACTTTACCTGTGGGTAAGGTTAAAGTTAAAAGTTAAACTGCGGGTAAGGTTAAAATTTAACTTTACCTGTGGGTAAGGTTAAAGTTTAACTTTACCTGTGGGTAAGGTTGCAGTTTAACTGTGGGTAAGGTTAAAGTTTAACTTTACCTGTGGGTAAGGGTAGAGTTAAAGTTTAACTGTGGGTAAGGTTAAAGTTAAAGTTTAACTGTGGGTAAGGTTCAAGTTAAAATTTAACTGTGGGTAAGGTTAAAGTTAAAGTTTAACTGTGGGTAAGGTTAAAGTTAAAGTTTACTGTGGTTACGGTTAAAATTGCAACTGTGGGGTAGGTAAATGTTTACTTCAACTGAGGCTGAAGGAAAAGTTTAAATTTAGCAATGGGTGAGGGTGAGCTTCTTTTACCAATTTTTAAAAATGTATAAAAATTTCCCGATATACGTCCCCAATTGACCAAATTTGGCCTGAAAATCAAAATATTCTGTAATTTTTTACTGAAGGTGGTTGCCCCCAGGCCCCTGAAAGCGGCAACTCTGTATATAACTCGCTTTTCCTTCTTTCTGCCTTTCGCGACAGCAAATGCATGCGTGTATACTATCAGTGGCGTAGCCATGGGGGGGGGGGGTGGGGGGCCAGGCCCCTGGGCCCTTCTCCTCAGCGGTTTTGCCCCCCCCTCAGCGATTTACCCCCCCTCGGATAAAAATGTAGCACCCCGCCCCCCCCCCCCCGGCAGAAAAACTTCGGAAAAGTTTCGGACAAACAGGCACGTTGGCCGCACCCTCAACTTGATCCTGGCTACGCTACTATATATTATCCCCCCAAATGCTTTATAAATAAATCTCGCTTGAAGGACTATGCAGTGCACCAGCGATTGGGTGGGCTAATGAAAAAACCAGTGGCGTAGCCAGGCGGGTCCCGGGGCCGGGGGGCCAGGGTTCTCATCTCAGCGGTTTTGCCTCCCCCCTCAGCGATTTGGGCCCCTGGCCTACTTTTAGTAAGAAGGGGGGGCGCCCCTTATTTGGTCCGGAGCCCCCCATTTCAGATGGGTATGGGTTGCCCCCCCCTCAATGGATGTATATAGTCATTGTAGATGTGGCGCCCCTGACGTTCCAGGGCTCTGTAACGGAGATGAGCACCGCACCTAAGGGCTTTATATCCCACTTGGATATACGCATCATGTACAAACAACAGATATATAATTTTTTGCACTGCTACACAAACTACAGCTCTTGCGATCCATAAATTCAAGTGATTGCAAAGAAAGGGAAACACTATATATAAACTGGAGAAACTTGTAGAAAACTGAGACAAATACTGGAAAAACACACAAATGCCTAGTTTCAAACAAAATTTGCACAAAATTTTACTATTACATACACATTTAAAAAAAATTGATACAGCTCGCCATCACTTATAGCTAAATTTTAACTTTTCCTTCAGCCTCAGTCAGTTGATGTAAACTTTTACGTCACCCACAGTTAAACTTTTAACCTTACCCATAGCCTTACCCGCAGGTAACTTTGAACTTTAACCTTACTCACAGTTAAACTTTAACTTTAACCTTACCCACCGTTTAACTTTAACTTTAACCTTACCCACAGTTAAACTTTAACTTTAACCTTACCCACAGTTGATTTTTAACTTTAACCTTACCCACAGTTAAACTTTAACTTTAACCTTACCCACAGGTAAAATTAAACTTTAACCTTACCCACAGTTTAACTTTAACCTTACCCACAGTTTAACTTTAACCTTACCATAGTTTAACTTTAACCTTACCCACAGGTAAAGTTAAACTTTAACCTTACCCACAGTTTAACTTTAACCTTACCCACAGGTAAAGTTAAACTTTAACCTTACCCACAGGTCAGTTTAACCTTACCCACAGGTAAGGTTAAACTTTAACCTTACCCACAATTTAACTTTAACTTTACCCCTATTTTAAGAATTTACCTTTACCCTCTGGTAAACTTTAACAACCCTTACCCATTAACTTTACCTTCACCTTACCTGTGGGTAAAGTTAGCCTAACTTTACCTGCAGGTAATTTTGAGTGCCTGGGGGGTGTATATTTAATCCAAAAAATTGGGTTGATGTTTCCCATCCCCATATGGTCCACTATTCCCCCAGGGGGGTGTTTTGTGTTGCAATTTCGATATTTGTGCATGTATACTACCAATATTTTTGCTCTGAAAACGGTGGATTGATACTTTTATTCTAGGCTTTTTCACCTCATTGTTGGTTGCAAATCGCTGTTTTCTAAAGTAGGCTTCACAAATATTTGATATTGCGGATATTCGAACCGAGTTTTGCATGTTTGAGAGAGATAGTCTACAAACTTGTAAAGCAATAATTGTCAAAACAATATTATCAGTTTTTAACTTGGATGCTTTCATAGTATTAAAAAGAATAGACAGAGTAAGTATAGTGATTATACACCAACCTAATCCAAAAGCATCAGTAACCAGAGAGTTAGCGTACGCCATAGCCTGAATTGGCATAAAGTTAACCGATAGCGTTTTAAACAAACTGTTTTATGGCGGAGCATGGCTTATATAATAATTCAAAGTGAACTTTTGTAAAACTTTTAAGTGAATTTTTTAAGCACAACTTTTTTTAAGCTGAACAAACTTTGACTTATGTCAAGAAGCATGAGAGCTTTTATTCGGATACGCATGCAGTTGGGAGGGGGAGAAGCTCCTTCCCTAAGTTCAGAAAAAACACCGAGGGATCGGCCAGTGGTGGAAAATGCCGAAGAGAATTATATATGGCGGGGGTCTGGGAGGAGCCCCCCGAATTGGAGATTTTCGGTTTTTAGGCAGAATCTCCGCCCAACTGGGAGACGTCAGAAAATATTTTCCGACAAGAAAAAGTAAAACAAAAGATGGGAGATTTGTATTTATTAGAATACAAAGTTCAGTAGTTAATCTCGACACGCATTGGGTACTAGGCAAAGATATATTCAAACGGAGCAGCAAAGCCTAGGAGGGGCCTGGGGGGTGCACATTCATCTTTCAGAAAATAAACGAGAATTTTTTTGTTTAGGCCAAATTGGTCAAATGGAGATCTATATATATATATATATATATATATATATATATATATATATATATATATATATATATATATATATATATATATATATATATATATATATATATATATCATAATTCTCTCCCGGCTGGGCTGATAAAAACCAGCGGGGGGACCTTTGCGGGGACCCCTTGACGGCAAGATGCAAAAAAAAATGTTTGCTACTTTTGGCGCTAAGGGGCAAATGGTGCGAAAATTCCAATAAAAATTCATCAGTTTTCATATCGATAGTTACAAAATGGCTTCGGCAAGAAGAAAAAACTTGAAAATACAGAAAACCAATAAATCTGAATTTTCTGTAGAATTAAGTTAGAAACATTTTTTCAATCACTGTCTCTGAATTCAGGGTTAAATTATCCGCTTTGCCCAAATTATTCTGAAAACTATTCTAAATTCCACTGAAAGTCTGTAAAAATGCTCTAACCTGTAAAATCGAAAATGTGTAACTGAAAATTCCACAGAAAATTTCACGTTCCTGTGTAGGGGCCCGTCTGACGTCCATTTTCGCCACGAAGCCGGCTTTTACCAACAATATTACGGTACATATGTATATATA
>JASANF010007355.1:0-15990 GCA_030248245.1 Trissonchulus sp. WLG1_4 | reverse complement strand
TGAAAAAAGTGCGCAGAGCGGTTATAATGCAATCTAAGCGCGTGTTTTAGGTGAAAATCACTTTATTAAGGCACTGGCCGTCCTCAATTTACGATTCTGACGTTTTAAAAAAAAATTCTGAAAAAAATTTCATTTCTACTTTTAAGCAGTGGCGTACCTCGGAAAAAAATTCGAGAGAAATGGCTTTTTGATTTTTTATGCTGGGTTAAAATGCACTATTTTCAATATTAACATAAAAATGTGAATTGAAAATGGAAGACCACGTTGCCAGAAGTTGCAGGGGTCTGGGGGCGGTAGCCCAAAGGGTAAAATTGGGAAATTTTTTTTGCTTTTTAGGTCAAATTTGATCAATTGGAAACGTATCGAAAATTTTTTACGACCAGGCAATATATAAAAATGAAAGGGAGAACCCTTGTGTGAAAATTCACTGGGAAAAAAATTCGAGGGGGGCAATTTCGCCGACTGGGTACTGGTAGGGCTCTGTTTCGTTAGGGCTGCATTATTACTACTACATGATAAACAGGCTCGTCTCATTGGGGCTGCACTAGTTGAACAATAGGAGTTAGACTGTAATTATAACTGTTTCATTAGGGCTACACAACAGCTATTTTAATACCTCCGCTACTGAAATATATAGTACACTACGATAACAGAATTACAGCTAAAAACTTATAAAACAATAATAGTAGAAATCAACAGTTTGACCTCTGACCTGTAGTTAATATTTTTATTACACATAGGACTCAGTGGCGTCTACCTACCGTAGGACGAGTCAAATTCTTAACAAATTTGACCTCTGAACTGTATAAGGCACTGTAAGACTTGACTGAAGCCCTAATGAAACAATTTCATTTCAGTCCAATAAACTCACCAATTAATGTAGCCCTATTGAGACTGCAGCCCTAATGGGACGAATTTTGTTGTCGACAAACCGAGTGCAGCCCTAATGAGACACAGCCATTTCGCCCATCTACCCTTCCCTGGGTATTATACGCCATTGCATTGCCCATTTAGGAGTGTGCGAAAGCTGAGCTTAACTTATATATAAATCCTGGTTTCTGGGAGTCGGACACTTTAATTAACTATGGACCTGGCCGTGGTGTCTCAGCATCTAGAAATTCATGTTTTATTCGATACACTTCACAGTGCGGTAACCAAGGGACATTAAATATCACGTTAATGTCGGTATTTTGCTGATCACGCCAATGTCGGTATGTCGTTGAAAAGCTAAGCAGAGTTTTGCATTTTAGCAGGCTGAAAAAGACTACAAGGAATACCGAATACCGGGTACTAATTTCGGAACCGAATACCGAGTATATACCCGTTTTTGGCCGAATACCGAATTTTCGGTACATCCCTAATCAAAACATACCTTTGTGTCCCAAAGATACAGCTATGTGCAAAGCAGTATTACCTGAAAATGTAAAAAATATTATAAATATATGTACTTCAAATTCAAAGATAGCTTAGCAGCCGGAACGGTGTATATAAGAAGTTTGCAGTTTGAATAAACACTAATTATATACCTGCAATTTAATGCTACAAATTAAGCTAAAATGTGAAGCGCCACACTGAACCACCATTACATAGACCACAGCGGTTACATCACTCTATGGGAATTATATAACCCACGTCGGGTAAAACCAGAATTTTTCAAGCTATGCAATTCGATAAAGCGTGATAGAGACACGAAAGTGACTTTGCTTGGGTGCTCATATGACAAGAAATTGCAAACAAACCCAAAACTTTCGCTAATTATACAGCTGACTACAAATATTAAAAAAAACTTTGCTATTGTGAACTATATAGTTCAAACTTTTTGCAAATTTATAAAAAAAATGAAAAAAAAACAAAACCAACCCAGGCCCCAACCCAAACGACTTATTTAACAACTAGCACGCCTAAAAATGTGGGTTCAAGCCTCAAGCCCCCCTCCCATTCGAAAATTTCAGGGCACCTTCCTATTATATATATATATATATATAAATAATATGAATCCATATGACCACACAATTATACGCACCGTGTAAATCTTTGTCATCCACATCAATATATTTCAAATTATAAATAAGACTTTTCACGTCATTTTGGAATGCGGCACAGTGAAGCGGACAGTCGCTTTGGCTGAATATCGTGTTGCTTGTGCACATGACATAGGTCCGGCAATTGGCACATCAATCATTCATAATATAACCTAAACCATGCAGTTAGTTTTCCAACACATTATGAACAGCGGAAGGGTACAAAAACCGGTCAAACGGAGAAGGGCTGGCATTTTGGCTGCCCTCCTCCCCCCCCATAAAATTTTGCCTAAAAATATGCCAGAGCAGGCGTTACTTTACATATGTGTATATGTGAATTTTCACCTGGCTGTGGGGGGCCATCAAGTAATCCGAGGTTCACGCGGGAGGAGCGGAAGACCTGGTTTTCACTGGCGGTCCCTTGTCGCCTACCCCAGTCACAAGACTCCGATGTCCCATTATACTAGGACAGGTTACGTTCCTATTATTAGCCCCCTTTTTATGTTTCTTGTTAGGCTTGGCTGATTATTGCATGCGTGTGAGCTTCGGCTGTCGCGTGACTGGGCCTCTCTTCGCCAGTGGCGTATCCAGGATTTCGCAAAGGGGGGGGGGGCTGCGACCGGGGGGGTGTGGGGGTGCGGAGCAACAATGAGCCACCGACCAAAGGGGGTCTGGCGGTGGCGGCAACCCTCGGACCATTTTTTGAGTTTGTATCTATAAACTACAATAGTGGATCTGCAGCAAGCACTTAACATTGCGGGGATCTGAGTTTTAGCTTTTTTGAGGTTTTAACTATCGACATTGCATTGAAAACTGCACTTTTGACATGAAATAAACAAAAATATTTAAAAAATATTAAACATTAATATTTAAGCCCATGGATCAAAAAATGTGTGTTTCTGATGTTTCTGATGTGTTGCAATTTTAGGGCTGCAAAATGACACACGAGACGCGGATACACGTGCCGTTAGCAGATCACCATTCAAAGTTCCCATTCGACTGTGGCGAATTTTATTATACAGAAACTATAAACTGGCCGAAAATTGCTAATGTGTCGTTTTTAGCGTTAAAATAGCAATTAAATGCATTTTTAACACGTTTTAAAAAAAGAAGTCATTCCCCCCCCCCCCGGAATTTTTTGTGGCTACGCGGTACGCCACTGCAGATTGGTGTAATATGCTTCAAAAATTAAAATTAACAAAAAGTGAAAAAATCGCGAAAAATATCATGTATGCAAAAAAATATAAACATGTATGCAGCAAAGCAAAAAATAGTGTACTTTGTATTTAATTTTGTATTTTTTACCCTATCTGACTATATAAACATGCGAGACATCAATCAATTAACACAGAATATGATAATAGACCTGGCATATATATAAAGAAAAAAGTTATCTAAGCCGAAAAAACATCAACAGAACGGAAAAAATTTTTTAAATTTTGAAGGTAGAATTTGTCAATTGTGGAGGTATCCGAGAAACGGTCAAGGTTCGGCGGGGGGGGGGGGAATTATTTTTGCCCATAAATCGCTTCCTACCCCATCTTTTAATAAAAATATAGAACCCCCATCGTCAGCCAAGCCCCCAATCTGATCGCTAGCCCCCAAAATAGCTGTCGCCCCTTTTAATAAAAATCTAGAGTGAAATTATTGGTGTTAAAACCCTTAGGGGTGGAATAAGTCGGAAAAACGAGAATGTCGAAAAATTATGATTTTCGACAAATTTTTTTCGAAAAGCAATAAATCCACGTTTTTTGCTTGGAAAGTGCTAAAAACGAACTCAGCTCGTCGGAAAAACTATAAAAACGTGTTTTTACATTGAAAAAATGTGAGTTTGAATTTCCGCCCCCCCCCGCCGAACCTGCACCGAATCAGAAACACTTTTGTCAGCTTTTGAATTTTCGGAAAAGGGGAGGGGCTGCGACCAGTGGCGTAGCACGGGGGGTTAAAGCCCCCCCATCAGCGGTTTTGGCCCTTCCTCAGCGATTCGCCCCCCCCCCTCGGATAAAAAATTTAAAAAATTTGGGTCGCGTAGCACCCCCCCCCCCCCACAGGAGATCTGAATTTTCTGTAAATTTTGTTCGGTTACAGATTTTTCAGATGTTTTTTACCCTTTCCATTCAGAGACATTTTACAGACTTTCAAAGGAATTTCAGATAAATTTCAGAGAAATTCAGATAATTTCACCCAGTATTATAAATCCTCTGAAAGTCTGTAAAAAGTCTCTGAATGGAAAGGGTAAAAAAACATCTGAAAAATCCCAAATACGCCACTGCTCCTCGCAAGCCTTTTGGCCTTCTTAGAGCAAATGGCTTCTTGGCCTATGAAAATAGGGGTTATTGAAGCAAAAATGCTTCCGCCACGGTGCTGTACTCAAAAAATTAGGTCCACTATCCCCCCCCCTCCCCAACTGCATTAAACCCAACATATGTCGGATCAAGTGCAGTTGGGGGGAAATAGTGGGCCTATTTTTTGGAGTAGAGCACCTTGGGGGAAGCATTTTTTGTAATAGAACCCCTATCCACAAATTTGGATTTTCTGAGCTATGACCCCTTGAATATCGACGCCAAAATTGGCTATAATCTTTGTTTTTGGATAGTTTTGAGTGCGTTATGATGTTTTAAGGGGGTAATTGCGTTTTTAGGTGTTTTTTTGAAAGGCCATAGCTCAGCGTTTACGAATTCAAATCACAAGCGGTCTTTTGCATTAGGTAGAACAATATCATTCCTAAATGTGTGCCATGTATTGAAATTTAACCTGTGATTTTGTTTCCAGTATAAGCGACTAAAGAAAGGTCCTTTCCAAAATGTTACAATTTTTTACAAAAAGTTTGCGCCACAGCTCTGAATCATACAATTACCTGTTGGGGCTAAAAGTTGGTAAGGTTTTTGACATGTTTAAAATCCCCAGGCATGTCCCCCACTTTTTTAATAACTAGTCAATTTACTGAGAAAATAGCTGAAAAGCAAACGCACCGAAAATTTAAGATATTTTCTTGTAATTAAAACCCTCTAAAAATGTCCACAGGTGAAATTTCGAAAAAGTGCGAGACATGCCTGGGGATTTTGACCTTTACAGTGCTGTCCCAAAAATTTATGCTCAGGCGTCACTTATAACTTGAGTACTGGTGGCGCAAAGTTTACATAGAAATCACAAAAACCTCGAAAACGCAACTACCACCTTAAGGCATCGTCTAGGCTTAGTTGGCAGGATTCTCTAGGCTTAGTTGGCAGGATTCTCTAGGCTAACACAGGAAAACCGGTGATCCGAATTTTCTCTAAAACACCGTCTTACACTTCGGAGGTAATTCGGAGGTTATTGGGAGCTTTTTATAGATATTTCGGAGAGTTTTCGGACAATTTAGTTGAGAATTCGGATGTATAAATTTTGTTGAAAAAATCTGTGAAACAGTTTAATTTATTTAAGACAAAATTTAGACAAAATTCGGACATTTTTAATATGTCTTGATTTTCTGTGAAAACCCTCCAAAAAACCTCATTTCTGTCTAATAGGTAGACATCCGAATAACCAATTAAACTGTCCGAAAACGCTACGAAATATGTATAAAAAGCTCCTAATAACCTCCGAAATACCTCCGAAGTGCAAGACGGTGATTTAGAGAAAATTCGGATCACTGGTTTTCCTGTGTACTGTAAGCTGGCAAGATTTTTTCTGAACATTTCGATTTTTTATTGCCTAAGCCTGAGCCTAAGCCTAAGCCTGAACCTAAGCCTAAGCCTAAGCCTGATACTAAGCCTAAGCCCCATACTAAGCCTAAGCCCTAAGCCTATATCAGTGGCGTATTTAGGGGGGGGGGCTGGGTGGGCTGCCCCCCCCCCCCCCCTTAGCGATTTGAGCCCCCCCCCCCCCCTTAGAGGGTCGCAGCCCCCCCCTTTCCGAAACTTCAAAAGCTGACAAAAGTGTTTCTGATACCTCCACAATTGACAAATTCTACCTTCAAAATTTAAAAAATCTCTAAGTTTTTTCCATTCTGTTGATGTTTTTTCGGCTTAGATACCTTTTTTCTTTGTGCATGCCTATATATATGCCAGGTCTATTATCATATTCAGTGCTAACTGATTAATGTCTCACATGTTTGTATAGTTAGATAGGGTAAAAAATACTACAAAGTATACTATTTTTTGCTTTGCTGCATACATGTTTGTATTTTTTTGTTTGTATTTTTTTGCATACATATTTTTTACGATTTTTTTTCACTTTTTGTTAATTTTAATTTTTGAAGCATTATTACACCAATCTGCAGTGGCGTAGCCACAACAAATTTCGGGGAGGGGGGATGAGTTTTCTTGGTTTTAAAACGTTAAAAATGCATTTAATTGCTATTTTAACGCTAAAAACGACACATATTAGCAATTTTCGGCCAATTTATAGTTTCTGTATAATAAAATTAGCCACAGTCGACCATTTGGAACTTTGAATAATGATCTGCTAACGGCAAGTGTATCCGCGTCTCGTGTGTCAATTTTCAACCCTAAAATTGCAACACACATAAAAAACGGTCGTTCTTGACGACGGATCAGAAAAAGCCACCTGGCAAAAGCATATTGCAACGATAAATCATCGCAAAACCCCAATTTATGAACGCAGCCACAAAATAGCCTACGCTGGCCCATAGCACAAAAAGATTCACTCCAACTCTTATGTACGCAGCTGTACACAACGGGCTTTTACGCCAAATGGACGTGACTTTTGTTCCCCGCTCGACTATATATAACGTATATAGGTCATAGGCCCTTGGGCCTATTTTTTGATCCATGGGCTTAAATATTAATGTTTAATATTTTAAAATTATATATTTTTGTTTATTTTATGTCAAAAGTGCAGTTGTCAGTGCAATGTAGATGGTTAAAACTTCAAAAAAGCTAAAACTTCTGGGGGCTGCCGCCCCCAGACCCCCGCAATGTTAAGTGCTTGCTGCAGATTCACTATTGTAGTTTATCGATGGTTACAATTACAAACTCAAAAAAGGTCCGAGGGTTGCCGTCTCCGCCAGACCCCTTTTGAGCGGCGGTGGCTCACAGTTGCTCCGCACCCCCCCCCCCCCCCGGTCTTAGCCCCCCCCCTTTGCGAAATCCTGGATACGCCACTGGCCTATATAAGCCTAAGCCCAAGCAGGCAAGGCCAAGTTTGAATTTGGTCAAAAATTGGACGTTTCTGGCGAATTCGGCCAATTTTTCGGCTGGAACCCGGTCAAAGAGCCTTTGTTTTGATTCTAAAAAATTGTAAACAATAATCTGACACCATTTAGACACGATTAGAATGCAAAAATCAAGGGCTTCGGAAAAAAAATTGTAATCGTCCCTCACTGAGGGTTCAGATTTCGGGGGGTCATATCTCAATCTCAGAAAATCCAAATAGTGAAATAGGGGTTCTTGAAGCAAAAATGCTTCCCCCAAGGTGCTCTACTCATAAAAATAGGTCCACCATTCCCCCCCCTCCCCCAACTGCATTTAATCCCATGTCGTAGAAATATATACGTTGTTATTAAAGTGGCGCTCCTGAAATGCGGGTTTTGGCCATTATTTTAAAAACGACCAAAAATAAGCATACATAGTAAGAACAAAAGCTTCTCAGATTTGAATTTCCTTCAATTTGATGTACATAAATAAATTTTGAACATTTTTAAGCAAATTTCAGCAAGAAAAATAGATTTTCACGGAAATGCCAAGCCAGTGCATTTACACGTACGCAATGATTTTGAAAAATTAAAAAACACAAACAGCTGTGTTTTACTTGAACATACTTTACAATTTTTGGCGTTTCATTGAATGTGGTGTACATTTTTTGTGAAATAACGCAATAACTTTTTTGATGAGGTAGAAATATAGCGCGTGAATACAAACACAAATTTTCGGCTTGCGATTTTAAAAAATTGGCTTAAGGGGGCGCTCCGGGAATCAAGGATTTGGGCAGTATTTTTTAAAAACAGCCAAAATGACCTATCATTCCTGAAGAAAAGTTGCCCAAAATACTATTTCTGATGTTTTGACGTGCATATCTCCATAGCAAAAAATTTGGAAAAAATTGGACAATTTACTGATTTTATTCGACTTTTACACAAATTCAGCAAGTAAGCCAGTGCACCAACGCTTTTTGAGGTTTTCCAAACAGACGATACGTAAATTTTATTAGTCGTAATGAAAAATTAAAACAATTTTATTGCGTTCTGTGCAAAAAATCGCACAAGAAGCCATTTTCAGAAGCAGCAGACTCAAATATAGGCTGTGTGAATACAAAACCAATTTTTCGGCATTCGATTATAAAATGCTGGTAAGATATTTTTCTACAAAAATTTGCACAATTATAGTCCTAGGCTCTGCGCAGTTGAACAATTTTTTAGTTTTTTAAAAAAAAGCTTAGAAATTTTTTTATATGAATTTTATTGCTCAGAGTTCGACTTCGAAAACACATAATGACATTTTTTATCCAAATCCGACAGAAATGTCAAAAACCAAAATAATGTTCAACTAGAAAAGCACATAAGCTGCATTTTGGTATATAAAGTGTGCCTAAAGGCCAAGTATAAGCAGAGTTATCGTTTGCTGAAAATTCACTCACGTTTGGTGCTCTGGGAGTCACGTGACATGATCACGTGATTTGAAATTTTGCCTCCAGTGTTCCTTTGTGCCATACCACATATATGTATAGAAAAGTTTGACATTTGCCAACTTTTTCGCCAATTTTCGTTGTAACCCCCGATTCCCGGAGCGCCCCCTTAAGCCGGGTTTACACGAAGCCATTTTCACGCAACTAGGCTTTCACGCAATTTTCAAGCAACTTGCAAATTGCGTGAAAATGCACTGTTACACGAAGCAATTTTCACGCAATGAGCACGCAATTTTCAAGCAACTAGTTGCGTGGAATTTTCACGCAACTACCAATCAAAATTCAATATTTTGATTGACCGCTCAAACTTTAGGGCTCAGATTTGAATTCGTGTATGTTGTCGTTATGCTGCCCGCTGACGACATTTTTGCCCTTGCTGTTATTGGGGGCTTTGTTTGCGTCGATGATGACAAGGTACGACGTCGACGCCGTCGTTTTTGGGCAAACCGCTGGCTCAAACGACGAGAGTCAATGGGCTGCTACAACAACATTATGAAGGAGCTGTCGCTGGATGACCCTGACGGCTATCGGCGCATGATCCGTATGGACGTGGCAACCTTCACTCGGCTTGTGGATTCGGTCAAGGGACGCATTGAACGACAGACGACCATCATGAGAGAACCTATTCCACCTGAAGAGCGACTAGCTGTGACCCTTAAATTTTTGGCAACAGGTTGGTTTCGCTGTAAATTAGCCTACGTACTTACATTTGTCTAAAGTGTGACCAAACATTGCTGGACCCTGAGATGAAAAGAAACACCCGCGATTTCACTAGAAAATATAGTCACAATAATGATGCCGTTTTGTCTCAGGATTCAGCAATTTTTGGTAAGACTTTAGCTTAAATATGGTTAATAGGAATTCGGACGCTGACGCAATGTTGTTTGTTTTTATTGCACTAAAACTTAAAACTGCACTTAAACTAACGACATGTCTAAAATGTTTAAAGTTTGCAATTAACATATGTAAAATTTGACATCAATAAGAACAACAGAAAACAAAATAAAATTCAAAATATCTAGTCAAATTAACTTGTCTAATATGCAACTGTAAACTGAGCCAAATATGAAAAGTAAAATTGTTCGTATATAACAATGAGATTCTAGAAACAAATTGTCTTGACTTTTTTAACTCAAAAATTTGTCCTGCAAACATTCTAGCAGTCAGGAGGGGCCATATTTTGCATTGAGTGGTAGCACGAACTGGTTCCTGGGCTAGGGGTGGAGCTGGAGTGGTATCCAGCGAAGTAAAGTGGGCTAGGGCTTGGCTGGTGCGCCGGGTTTTCCGAGTTGTAGCCACCGCTAGGTGCAGGGGAATACGTGGAGCCGGACATTGAGCTAGTCGATAAAGGGGCTGAGACCGGCATGTCTTTCCGCCCCATGTGATCGACCAAAACTCGCTGCATATCTAACATAGCTAGATCAGCTTTTGGTCCAAGCTCCTGCAAGCTGGTGGCCACAAAGTCACCAAACTGCTGAAATCGAGACTTAGTGGCCTGGGTATTAATGACGTTCATTGCAGAGGTTAAAGTTCACGTTTAATTTTCGCATCATTCTCCTCGACTTGAAGCCTTCGTTTCAGCAAATGCTTGGGTCCCTTCGTTGGTGTGTTTTTCTTAAGAGCTCTTTGAGGGGTTTTGCGTTGACTCGCAGTAGCTGGCGTTGTCGGGGACACTGGTTCAATTCCAAGACCTTCTGCCGTCTAAATATATGCGATGTCATATTAAAGTTATTGCAAAAAAATTGCAAAATACATATAATCGTTTTTAGTTATATGCACTCAAAGTTGAAAGTTTGTGTAAATTTTGCTCTAACATAGGGTCTTATCCAAAATTGGATTTATCGGATTAGCTTTAACATTATTTCGTCAATAATGCAGCGTCAGTTCAACGTAAGTTACTAAAACTTGGCACACACCGACATCATGTATGTAGGACAAAATTTCAGCCAGCTATATTAATTTTGTGGTGTGTTAAGTTTAAGTTTAGGGGCATACTTTTTTAATTAAAGTTTAAGTATACTTTTTTAAACCTACAACATACACAGCAACCGTTTACTCTAAATGCAATTCAATGCCTGCAATTCTTGAAAAAATAACTTGTAGATTAGGTCATGAAAGCGTACGAAGTCGTAGAAAAAGTTACCAGAATCAAATTACCTCAGCGGTTTCAATGGATAAGTTTGTCGTTCCCTTGGTCGGTTTAGGGGCATCCATAAGAAACATCAGTCGGTTAAAGTGCTCCCACTCCGACTCATACACCGCATCGGAACCGGCACCACTGCGCTTTGAAGATTGGATTTTCTTTTCTTCTCGGCGGAACGTGGTCTGTAGGTTCCGAAATTTGTCCTTCACTTTCGCGACTGAAATTAAACACATAATTGTTATTAAATCAATTAGTTTGTAACTAAATTTTAATTATTTTATTTTCAGGAGAATCGTTTCAGTCACTCTCACATCAATTCAGAATTTCCCGCGCCTCTTTGTCTCATATTGTACCTGAAGTTTGCGCTGCCATCTACAGCAGTCTGAAAGATACCTATTTAAAGTCCCCTACCACAGTCGAGGAGTGGAATAATATTTCGCAAAAATTTTGGCAACTGTGGAATTTTCCCAATTGCCTGGGGGCGCTTGATAGGAAACACGTCCAAATTCAAGCACCAGCTGAAAGTGGTTCATTCTATTATAACTATAAGGGAACGAATAGCATTATTTTAATGGCTATTGTCGATGCGGAGTTAAAATTTACGTATGTCGACGTCGGTACTAACGGAAGAGCAAGTGATGGCTGCGTCTGGAATCATTGTGAGCTCAAACGGGCAATTGAAAATAATAAACTACAACTGCCACCTCCAGGCAACTTGCCGTTTTCTGATTCTCAATCCCCTTTTGTTTTTGTGGCTGACGAAGCCTTTGGTTTGAAAAATTATCTCATGCGCCCCTATCCTCGACGTCAGCTAGATGACGGTACTAGAATTTTCAACTATAGACTTTCTCGAGCCCGCAGAACAGTGGAAAACGCCTTTGGAATTTTGGCCAGCAGATGGAACATTTTCAGAACTCCCATTCGACTCAACCCAGAAAAAGTGGTTTTCATTGTTCTCGCCTGTTGTGTTCTGCATAATATGCTAAGAAGTCAAACCTGCAGTCGTCAAATTTATTCTCCTGACTCTAGCCTGGACCGCAAAAATTTAGCTGGCAGCACTGTACAACCAGCGTCATGGCGGGATGGGACAGTGCGCACAGGCATGATAGACTTTCAACGTATTGGATGTTTTGCTGCAAATGATGCCAGAGCTATTCGTGAACAATTCAAGCAATATTTTGAGGGAATTGGTGCAGTTTCGTGGCAAAAAAATTTTGTTCATTGAGTACTCTATGTTGAACTCGTACAGTTTGTAACGATAACTTTCTTCAAATGTTATAATTTTGTATAGTCTCGCGATTAAACTTTTACGTTAGAATATTACAGTTTTATGATTTTTTATATTAAAATTTTTACCAACCTGTGTATCCTTGCAGCTTTTTTTGGCAAAGTTGGCTGAGCAAAGGTCTCTGTGGCCTCGTTTGTAGTAATCCGTATGAGTACAGTCCCAAAGGCATCGATTTTTAGCGTAAAAATCGGTAGATGTCGCGTGTAAGCGTGCACGAGCACGAGCACGAGATTTTAGCCCCCCCCCCCACCCCTAGGCGCTATTTGCGCTATTTGCGCTATCATAGTTTCCAGCTCAAAAACGCCACCCCCCCCCCACCCCCCCGCTATTTGCGCTATATACGCTACCCCGGTTTTTGGGTTTGTAGGCTTTCCATCCCTCGCTCCTATTAGTCAAAATTATAGGCAATCACCCAACATGACTTTCCATTTTTCCCTCCTATTGGTTACTCAAAATGAAACCCTAGAAGGGTAAGAAGATTTAGTAGGCGCCCACCCCCCACCCCCCCCCGGTTGTTGGGTTTGTAGGCTTTCCATCCCTCGCTCCTATTAGTTAAAATTATAGGCAATCACCCAACATGACTTTCCATTTTTCCCTCCTATTGGTTACTCAAAATGAAACCCTAGAAGGGTAAGAAGATTTAGTAGGCGCCCACCCCCCACACCCCCCGGTTGTTGGGTTTGTAGGCTTTCCATCCCTCGCTCCTATTAGTTAAAATTATAGGCAATCACCCAACATGACTTTCCATTTTTCCCTCCTATTAGTTACTCAAAATGAAACCCTAGAAGGGTAAGAAGATTTAGTAGGCGCCTACTACAGTGTAAGTCTAAGCCTAAGCCTAAGCCTAAGCCTAAGCCTAAGCCTAAGCCCTAAGCCTAAGCCTAAGTCTAAGCCTAAGCCTAAGCCTAAGCCCAGGCCATAGCTAACCGTAAGCCTAGGTAAAAAAGAAGTACAAATATTTTCAATAAACTACCCAATAGCACAGTATAGCGCAAATATTACCCTCAACTGCTATAAACGCTATTTTTTAAGCCTACGGAAATCACCAAGCCCTAGGCAATCACCCAACATGACTTATTACTCAAGAAATATTCACTGATTCCAAATTATAAATTTTAGAAATACCAAGTACTCGTAACGTTAAGCAAATAAAGTATTCTCCAGCATATTAATATTAAAAAACTATTACTACTACTATACTAGTATATAAATATTAATACTAAAAGCAAATCATTAAAGCAAAATAAACAAAAAAATATATAACTTACTTGCTAAGCAGGAAAAGAACGAGAAATAGTTTAAGGCAGTAAATAATTATCATATAATAATAATCCAGTAATGATAATCCAGTAATAATAAAAGTCCAAGCAGCGCCCAAGCGCCTAAATAGTGCAAAAAAAGCACCATCTATTTTTCAAGCCTATGAAAAAAATAGCGCTTATAGCACTTTGATGCGCTATCGTTTTGCTATATGCGCTATTTTTTTATATTATCGACTAAAAGACAAACAAAAATTAAAAAAAAAATTTAAAACTGTTATTTTTTATTGATGAATCGTATACGTAGTAAAAAGTACAAAAATTTGCAATAAGTTAGCCAATCACAGAAAATAGCGCCTAAATAGCGCAAATAGCACCATCAGGTGCTATAAGCGCTATCCAAAATCAGCATCACTATTTAAAGGGAAATTAACACAAACACCAATAGGCCAGCGTAGCTCAGTTGGTAGAGTGTTAAGCTAGAAATCTAGCAATGGGTGGTTCAAATCCCCCTGGCCATTTTGCTGTAGAAGTTTCATCCATATCCAAAAAAATAGCACATATAGCCCCTACGATAGCGCTTATAGCGCAAATAGCGCATATAGCACTCCCAAAAAGCGCTATAGCGCAAGTACATAACACCGACATTCGATAGCGCATATAGCGCAAATAGCGCAAATATCACTGCCAAAAAGCAGCGCTATAGCGCATATAGCGCATATGGCACCCTCGATAGCGCATATAGCGCAAATAGCGCATATAGCACCCCCAAAAAGCGCTATAGCGCATATAGCGCATATAGCACCCTCGATAGCGCATATAGCGCAAATAGCGCATATAGCACCCCCAAAAAGCGCTATAGCGCAAATAGCGCATATAGCACCCTCGATAGCGCATATAGCGCAAATAGCGCATATAGCACCCCCAAAAAGCGCTATAGCGCAAATAGCGCATATAGCACCTCCGATAGCGCATATAGCGCAAATAGCGCATATAGCACCCCCAAAAAGCGCTATAGAGCAAATAGCGCATATAGCAAATTCCATAGCGCTTATAGCGCATATAGCGCATATAGCGCATAAAAAAGCGCTATAGCAAAAAAAGTGCTATTTCGATTTCGCTTACACGCGTTCGTTACCTAAAAATCAATTATTATTCTTTCTTCATCCTTTGTTTGATCTTCCTCTGACCGACTCATGCTATCGATATAATATAACTGAAGGAGCAAGTCAACGTAGGCACGAGAGGCCTGTGTGCGTGAAAACAACAGTGGAATATATTTGCTGTCACAATTAACTATGTTCTCTTGGCAGCTTTACACGTGACTACCAGCCGAAATTTGATTGGTAGTTGCGTGAAAATTGCTTGTGGTAGTCGCGCAGAGATCGACTGCTAAATTTGAGTTGCGTGAAACTTGCTTGAAAATTGCGTGAAAATTGCTTCAAAATTTGCTTGTTCACACGAAGCAATTTTCACGCAACTGGAGTTGCGTGAAAATTGCGTGAAAAAAATTGCGTGAAAATTGCGTGAAAATTGCTTCGTGTAAACCCGGCTTTAGGCTCAGATCTACATATACACTGTGAATAAACAGACTATGATTTTCTGAAACTACACCAAAAACCACCCAGAGCATTTTTTATTTTGTGTAAAATACCATGGTTAAGAAAAGTTTACTGGGGTCTTGGCTCCCCAAAATTCTGCAAAGTTTCAGCGCAATGGGGCAACACCACGTAAAGTTGCTAGCTCAAAAAAATTATACTGAGCAGTGCTCACGGTAATTTTCGGCATTCGATATCTTTTTGCTGCTTCAACCAATTTGGCTAAAATTTGGTATGAAGATAGCCTATTATTGTGCGCAGATGAACATTCTTTTAGTTTTTTAAAATAATGTTCTAGACCATGATACCACTGCTTTTAGTGCTGAGAAACCAAACCCAAAAATACAAAAATTGCCATTTAAAAAAATCGCACTAAATAATCAGAAACAAAAACGATGTTCAACTAGAGGAGCGCAAGGGCTACATTTTAATATATAAATTTTTAATATATAAGACAAACATGCTATTAGTTATCGCTTGCCGAAAATTCACTCAGACGCAGTGCGATGGCACTCACGTTACAGTATCACGTGATTTAAAATTTTTACACAAGGGTTCTTTCATACCATACTAATTACTTATTTAGTAATATTTTAGTTTTATCGACTTTTTGCTGACTGTTGAGGCAACTCCCGATAAGGGGGCGCTCCGGGAACCAAGGATTTAAGCCATATTTTTTAAAAACAGCCGAAATGACCTATCATTCTTGAAAGAAAATTGCCCAAAATACTATTTCTGTTTTTTTGATGTGCATATCTCCATAGCAAAAAATTTTGAAAAAATTGGACAATTTACTGATTTTATTTGACTTTCACACAAATTCAGCTAGTAAGCCAGTGAATCAACGCTTTTTGAGGTTCTTCAAACAGACGATACGCAGATTTTATTAGTTGTAACAAAAAATTAAAACAATTTTATTGCGTTCTGTGCAAAAAAATCGCACAAGAAACCATTTTCAGAAGCAGCAGACTCAAATATAGGCTGTGTGAATACAAAACCAATTTTTCGGCATTCCATTATAAAATGCTGGTAAGATATTTTTCTACAAAATTTTGCA
>JASANF010007354.1:0-11277 GCA_030248245.1 Trissonchulus sp. WLG1_4 | reverse complement strand
CCAAAAAAGACCCCGAATTCCTTAGGCTCTCAGTTTTCGGAAGGAGAGGAAGACACAAAACCTCACGACCTGAAATGTAGTTTTCACGCCGGCCATCATGAGACGTTTCAGTCTTCCCCTTTTCAGGGACGGGACAACGACCAAAGCTTTTTGAACTTCTGTTCGAAATTTTGAATCGTTTGCCCCGCATCAATGTGTTCCAGAGAACGCTGGCTGCTGCTCACGTCCGTCTGGGGGATAAGTTTTTGACGCAGATCGGCCAAACTGGGCACCCGATTCTTATGAGGACTTAAGCCCTCCTTTTCCGGGACCCCACGAGCCTTCCCCACTACAAAAGAACAGTGGGCAGAACGTTCTCTTCCAGCGCCGCGGAAAATTCGCACACGTACATCACCGAACTCCAGCTTGGAACCTCCCGGCTTTCCTCGTTCCTAACTTCGGGAAAATATGCGAACTCCGAAGCGCATTATCGGACAACTCGCAAAAAAAGGCCTGAAACCAGAGCTGCGAGGGAAAGCTTATCCCTGTTTTGGCGGCAATTTCCGCTGCAAAAATCGGACGGGGACTGGCGCCGGAAAAAATAAATTGAGCTTTGGAAATTATAACGGGTGTCGAAAAGAGCATGTTGGGCATGGGAGCACACGCTTATAGCAGCTCGAACTTGCTCACGCTGACCAGGAAAGGGAGACGGCCCGACAGGTCGTCCACGCACTTCCCCAAATTTTCAGGTCTGCAGCGTGGCTCTCACCGGGGGGCAAAGCCAACCATCTCAAAATTCATAGTTTTGGCCTTAAATTTCAAATTGCAACGAAACACTAGGGGTCCAAACTTTTGACCCAAAAAAGTCCACGCATTGACTGCAATATGGCCTACGAGCACTCAGCACCTCCCCAAACCCCGCCCCAACCGTCGTTTTTCAGGCACCCCAAACGTGCCAGCTCCTCCACCAGACGCAGATCTCACGGCATTTCCCGAAAATTACCAATGCTCACCCTGTATTTATATATTGCAATGTGGACAGTAATCTCGCATTAAAAATTGTCATTTTTGCAATGATATAAATGTAACACAAAACAGTATATCAGGCAAAATAATTGCGCCGAATAAACACATATTCTTACATGAAGTATGTAATTCCAATAAAAAAAAAAAAAAGCGGCCGCCCTCCCCCCGCGGGGGGATATTTCGGGAGAGCGGTTTTTATCCTAACGAAAAAACACAAAAACCGTATATACAGCTCTAACTTTTTGGATTCTGGAAAAGGTTTCGAACTTTGAAAGTCTAGTTTTCTTTGCAAATTCACGACTGTTCTCAATTCTCGGGCGGGCTCGGCAAAATTGCCGAGCCAAAGGCAATTTGCCGAGCCGAGCCGAGCCGGCGGGGGCTCGGGAGCCGAGCCGAGCCGAGCCGAGGCAGCGATCTATCCCTTTAAAAACCCTATTTTCAAATTTTCGGGTCGTCCTGTGTTCCACATAAATCGGATCCAATTCATGCTCGCCCCGGCCGCTCAATACGGGCCATCTTTCGCCTAATTGTTTGCACTAATAAAATGGATTCTCAACTACTCACGTTTCTGAGTAAAAAGCCTCAAAACCTCCGGCCTGAAAAAACCCTATGCTGGGAAAAAACCCTAATGCGGGGAAAAAAACTAGGGACGTCGCGGATATCCGCATCCGCACTCCGCGGATGATCCGCAACTTTTTGACATCCGCATTCGCATCCGCAAAAAATTGATGCGGATGTGCGGATGTTGCAGATTCGTCAAATGGCACCAAACACAGTACAGCGCAAATGTGGGAAATCAGACAGCAATTTTAAATTTTGTGCATATATACGCCACTTATTAGCTCTTAAAACAGTGGAATGAAACTTCATTCTAGGCTTTTTTGTCTCATTGTTGGTTGGAAATTGCTCTTTTTTAAAAAGTAGTTTCACTTATATATATGGTTCTCGATTTGCGGGCATTGAAACAAAGTTCTGCATTTTGAGAGTCATGAGTCATGTAAAGTTTAATTTTTTGGACGAAAGTTTGATTTACAGCTAAACCTTACATACAACAAACTTCTAACCTAACCTATTCGGAAAAGCGTTCAGTTCTGACCCCCTAGGTTTGTGGGATATAGGGGGACTCCGTATTACTAGGGCGAAAAATGCTGTTTTTCCGACTTATTCCACCCCTAAGGTACGTTTTAACACCAAATAACTTCACTCCAGATTTTTATTAAAGGGGCGACAGCTATTTTAGGGTCGAGATCAGATTGGGGGCATGGCTGACACTGGGGGTTCTATATTTTTATTAAAAGATGGGGGGGGAAGGCAGGTGGCAGCCGAAAATAATTTTCCCCCTTTTCTTCACTTGACCAGTTTGCAAAGTTGCAAAGCAACATATATTTGCTAAAACACGGTTTTTAACTTAGCCGGTTTTCATTGATTTGAAAAAATATATAAGAGTACATACACCAACAAAACCAATAACTAAGCCAGAGGGACACGCAATAGCTTTTGAATAGACACAAAGTTAAACCAATAGCGTTTCAAACAAATCGTTGATGGCGGCACATGGTATAGAAGATATCATGAAGATTGAAGACACAGCTTTGATGAACTTTGCTCTATCCGAGTATCCGAGTCTCATGCTTAGTAATTGCATTCATACCTGCTATTTGTAGCATTTTATGAATTTTTTGGCAAAAAAATTTAAAAAAATTTCGGCTCATAACTTGTCTAGAACGCATTCAAAAGATCCGCATCCGCATCCGCGCGGATGTTAGGAGTCGACATCGGCATCCGCATCCTGCGGAACGTCAAAAAAGAGACATTCGCGACATCCCTAAAAAAACCCTGCCACTTTTTCCGGTTGTTTTATTAGCAGTGAGTATAAACTAAATTTCATCGTGTTCTACAACTCTTAGGCGGCAGTATGGACTAAAAAACCGTTTCTCCGACACCGACACCCATGTGACTCACAATAATACTTCAAAAATCGACCCGTAGTTGCTCTCGCCCCCAGGCCCCACACCCATACATGGGTGTGGGGGGGGATTGTTCCCCCCAGAATGTTTTGAAGGTAGTTCAGGAAACAAAAATTGGTGGCTCACGAAGTTCACGAAGCAACAACGGCCGGAAAAGTTGCTCCGCCCGCCCCCCCCCCCCCGGTTGACGGCCCCACCCCCCCCCCCTCAGCGCACGGGCCCACCTGCCCACACCCACACCCCCGCAACTCTATGGCTTATTATATACAATTCTTTGTTATCGTTTAGCAAAGCCTATGCATGTATATTTTACAGCACGTATATTTTACATTATGCTGCCTTTGCATGTGTATATATATATACGAGTACATTATATATGCTGCATTTACTTGCATGTTACACTGTCTGATGTGACGTTTACATCTTTTGTTTTTAGCAGCATTTTTAGCTTTATGCTATCTTGGAAACCCTTTTAAAATTTCAATCAAGAAAAAAAATTTTTTGGGGGGAGGGGGGGGGCGTCCGCCCTTCCCTTCGCCCCCCCTGCCTAGTTTCCAGTTGACCAAATTCAGCCTGAAAATGAAAAAAGCTTCAAGTTCACTCTTTCCCTCCCTAGGTCTCCTGTTTGATGAAGAAACGTAGAATTTATAGATTCTGAGACACCACTTTTAGATCCATACTCATCTATAAGATCCCAGAATTTAAAATTAAAACCGGACAAGCTATACACACTCCTAACATATTTAAAACCATAATTTAAAACCCTTACCTCTATCTCTCCCTTTTTCAAACAAAAAAAAATTCACCCGCGCAAACCAAAATTCTGAGAAAAAACACCACCAAATCTACCCCCTCCCCAATAAAACGTGGAGGTTGGAGTGTGTTTTGAATGGGATTTCGGGCATATGAAAAGTCTGAAACAATGAAAAAATAATAAGTTTAAAAAATGGTATATATATATATATATATATATCTATATATACGTCAAGATTTGTTTAAACTTTATTGAATTTTGTCATTGTTTCAGAGCTTTTGCATATGGCTGCCTAGAGAACTCCATTAATTTTGCGTGAAAAGCACAGTGCTTCCTGGCCGAACGCTTCACACTGGGTTGGTTTTGGTTTTAAACACTTGAGTTTAGAAGCATGTCCAAAACAGTAGCAGGGTTGGGTTGGTAGTGTTTTTTCCTCAGAAATTTTGCGCCTTCTGACGCACATGCCAATTTTTTTTTATCTGTTTGAAAAAAAGTGCGCAGAGCGATTATAGATGCTACCTAAGCGCGATTTCATTTAAAAATAATTTAATTATGGCACTGGCCGTTTTCAAAAAACTTTCATCTCTGTTTTTAACGAGTGTGTAATAGCTGGGTCCGGGTTTAACTTTTAAATTCTGGGATCTTATGATGAGTATCGATCTAAAAGTGGTGTCTCAGAATCTATAAATTTCTACGTTTCTTCATCAAACAGAGACCTAGGGAGGGAAAGAGTGAACTTGAAGCTTTTTTCGATTTTCAGGCTGAATTTGGTCAACTGGAAACTAGGCGGGGGGGGCGAAGGGAAGGGCGGACGCCCCCCCTCCCCCCCCAAAAAATTTTTTTTCTTGATTGAAATTTTACACAAGGGTTTCCAAGATAGCGTAAAGCTAAAAATGCTGCTAAAAACAAAAGATGTAAACGTCACATCAGACAGTGTAACATGCAAGTAAATGCAGCATATATAATGTACTCGTATATATATATACACATGCAAAGGCAGCATAATGTAAAATATACATGCTGTAAAATATACATGCATAGGCTTTGCTAAACGATAACAAAGAATTGTATATAATAAGCCATAGAGTTGCGGGGGTGTGGGTGTGGGCAGTGGGCACACATGTGCAGCTGAGGGGGGGGGGGGGGGGGGAGCCGTCAACCGGGGGGGGGGGGGGGGCGTGCGGAGCAACTTTTCCGGTCGTTGTTGCTTCGTGAACTTCGTGAGCCACCAATTTTTGTTTCCTGAACTACCTTCAAAACATTCTGGGGGGAACAATCCCCCCCACACCCATGTATGGGTGTGGGGCCTGGGGGCGAGAGCAACTACGGGTCGATTTTTGAAGTATTATTGTGAGTCACATGGGTGTCGGTGTCGGAGAAACGGTTTTTTAGTCCATACTGCCGCCTAAGAGTTGTAGAACACGATGAAATTTAGTTTATACTCACTGCTAATAAAACAACCGGAAAAAGTGGCAGGGTTTTTTTAGGGATGTCGCGAATGTCACTTTTTTGACATCCGCGGATGCGGATGCGGATGTCGACTCCTAACATCCGCGCGGATGCGGATGCGGATCTTTTTGGAATGCGTTCTAGACAAGTTATGAGCCGAAATTTTTTAAATTTTTTTGCCAAAAAATTCATAAAATGCTACAAATAGCAGGTATGAATGCAATTACTAAGCATGAGACTCGGATACTCGGATAGAGCAAAGTTCATCAAAGCTGTGTCTTCAATCTTCATGATATCTTCTATACCATGTGCCGCCATCAACAATTTGTTTGAAACGCTATTGGTTTAACTTTGTGTCTATTCAAAAGCTATTGCGTGTCCCTCTGGCTTAGTTATTGGTTTTGTTGGTGTATGTACTCTTATATATTCTTTCAAATCAATGAAAACCGGCTAAGTTAAAAACCGTGTTTTAGCAAATATATGTTGCTTTGCAACTTTGCAAACTGGTCAAAGTGAAGAAAAGGGGGAAAATTATTTTCGGCTGCCACGTGCTTCCCACCCCATCTTTTAATAAAAATATAGAACCCCCAGTGTCAGCCATGCCCCCAATCTGATCTCGAGCCTAAAATAGCTGTCGCCCCTTTTAATAAAAATCTGGAGTGAAGTTATTGGTGTTAAAACGTACCTTAGGGGTGGAATAAGTCGGAAAAACAGCATTTTTCGCCTAGTAATACGGAGTCCCCCTATATCCCACAAACCTAGGGGGGTCAGAACTGAACGCTTTTCCGAATAGGTTAGGTTAGAAGTTTGTTGTATGTAAGTTTTAGCTGTAAATCAAACTTCGTCCAAAAAATTAAACTTTACATGACTCATGACTCTCAAAAATGCAGAACTTTGTTCGAATGCCCGCAATATCAAACATTCTTAACCATATATATAGTGAAACCTACTTTAGAAAAGAGCAATTTCCAACCAACAATGAGACAAAAAAGCCTAGAATGAAGTTTCATTCCACTGTTTTAAGAGCTAATAGTGGCGTATATATGCACAAAATTTAAAATTGCTGTCTGATTTCCCACATTTGCGCTGACTGTGCTGATAGTGCCATCTGACGAATCTGCAACATCCGCACATCCGCATCAAATTTTTGCGGATGCGGATGCGGATGTCAAAAAGTTGCGGATCATCCGCGGATGCGGATGCGGATATCCGCGACATCCCTAGTTTTTTTCCCCGCATTAGGGTTTTTTCCCCGCATAGGGTTTTTTCACCGGAGGTTTCGAGGCTTATTACTCAGAAACGTGAGTAGTTAGAATCCATTTTATTAGTGCAACAATTAGGCGAAAGATGGCCGTTATAACAGCAGCGAGCATTAATGGATCCGATTTATGTGGAGCACAGGACGACCCGAAAAGTTGAAAATAGGGTTTTTAAAGGGATAGACCGCTGGCTCGGCTCGGCTCGGCTCGGCTGCCGAGCCGGCCGGCTCGGCTCGGCTCGGCAAATTGCCTTTGGCTCGGCAATTTTGCCGAGCCAGGCCGAGAGTTGAGACAGTCGTGAATTTTCAAGAACTAACTTTCAAAGTTCAAAAACTCTTCCCAGAATCCAAAAAGCTAGAGCTGTATATACGGTTTTTGTGTTTTTCCGTTAATAAACCGCTCTCCCAAAATATCACGGGGGGAGGGCGGCCGCATTACCCATTTTTTATTGGAATTACATACTTCATGTAAGAATATGTGTTTATTCGGCGCAATTTGTTTGCCTGATATACTGTTTTGTGTTACATTTATATCATTGCAAAAATGACATTTTTAATAAATTTGCTGTCCGCATTGCAATATCCAAAAGCTTAGTAAATTTTTCAATTTTTCACTCTGGCGCCCGTTGCACAAAATAGCTGCAAAACGGTGGGAAGATATATAAGCAATATATATTCCATACTTCTTCAGATATAGTAAAATTGAAAAAATTTAACATATAGTAATATTGTTGGTAAAAGCCGGCTTCGTGGCGAGAATGGACGTCAAAATAAATCTGGCCCTTCACAGGAATCTGAAGTTTCTATAAAATTTTTTCAGTTACACATTTTCAGATGTTTTTTACAAATTCCAGCATTTTACAGACTTTCAGAGGAATTTCAGAGAATTTTCAGACTAATTCAGGCAAAGTTCAGATAATTTCACCCAGAATTCCGAGACTCTAAATTTTATTTGAAAAAATGTTACTGGCTAATTCTACAGAAAATTCAGATTTATTGGTTTTCCTGTACTTTCAAGTTTCATCCATTTGTTGACGTCACTGTGTAGCTGTCGATATGAAAATGGATGAATTATTATTTTCCAGTTTGCCACCAAAAGTAGCAAACATTTAGGGTACCCCCCTCCCGTGGTAGGTCCTGCACTGCGAAGGGCGTAGTCGGGGGCGAGGGGTCGCGGGGGTCGCTACCACTCTTCTTTTGGTCCAACCTGAAGAAAATGTCTACAAGGGTCCCCCCTTTGGTTTTTATCGCCCGACCGAAAAAAATTTCTGATAGGTCTCCAATTGACCAAATTTGGCCGGATATTAAAAAAATTCTCATTTTTGTCTGGGGGCTGCCGCCCCCAGACCCCTGCAACTTTGTGGCTTCCTATTCGTTGATATTATCTTTTATTAAAGTCAATGCATGTCTGCAAGAGTACATTCTGCTGAACTTACTTGTGTACTACATATACTGTCTGATATGATGTTCCTATCTTTTGTTTTACTTTTCTTGTCAGAAAATATTTCTGATACGTCTCCAGTTGACTAAATTATGTCCAAAAATTTCAAAAATCTCCATTTTTTTCCTGGGGCCTGCAGCCCCCAGACCCCTGCTATCGGTGGCTTAATTCTCTTCGCGTTTTCACCATTGGCGGCCCGAATCCCTCGCCTGTCTCTGAATTTAGGAAGGAGCTTACCCCGTCCCCTCCAACTGCATGAGTATCAAATATCAAATAAATATCAAATAAAAGCTCTAATCCTTTCTTGCTTCTTGACACAAGTCCAAATTTGTCACTTAAAAAAAGTTGTGCCCCAAAATATTGATTCCCGGAGCGCACGATTAAATTTTGATAAAACTCAAAATTAACGATAGCCGGCCGGCTCGGCTCGGCTCGGCTCGGCACCGAAATTCCCGGCTCGGTCTAACCCTAGGTTTTTTCCCCGCACCACTATATAGCATTGATGAATTGGGGTCAAAAGCCCCTCGAAAGAAAATTTTGGAAAATTTTTGAAATTTTAGTGTAATTTTGGGCAACTGGGGACGTGTCGAAAATTTTTTTCGGTGGTGTCATAAAACCAAAGGGGGACCAGACAACAAAGTGAAAAAGGAGGGCTGAAATCGCGAAAAGGGGGAGGGGTAAAATCGCGAAGATGATTGGGAGTATTGGAAGCTGATGTCCTCCCAGCCGCCCCACCCCGCGGGTACGCCATATCTAGTTTTAACTACCATTTTTTCTCTTGTTGAGCGTATATATATAAGTAAGATTAGAACGAAAAGGTAGCCGTTTTGAACAATTTTGAAAAGATGTAGAAAAATTGTAGAAAAATTATAGAAAAATTGTAGAAAAATTATAGAAAAATTGTAGAAAAATAGTAGAAAAAATGTAGAAAAGTTAATGAAATGAAAAGTGTTTTAATTAGCATTTTTCGCCTGTAGAGTGTAATTTCAAAAAGATGTTGAAAAATTGTAGAAAAATTATAGAAAAATTGTAGAAAAATTATAGAAAAATTGTAGAAAAATTATAGAAAAATTGTAGAAAAGTTGTAGAAAAAATGGAGAAAATTTAATGAAATGAAAAGTGTTTTAGCATTTTTCGCCTGTAGAGTGTGTATATAGGTAAGGTTAGAACGCAAAAGTAGCCGGAACAACTTCAAAAAGATGTTGAAAAAAAGTAGAAAAATTGTAGAAACATAGTAGAAAAAAAGTAGAAAATTTTTGAACTGAAAGTAGAAAAAAAGTAGAAACTTGCACTAAATTTAGAAAAAAAGTAGAAAAAAAGTAGAAAATAGTAGAAAAAAGTAGAAAAAGAGTAGAAACTTGCCAAGGTAGAAAGTAGAAAAAAAGTAGAAAAATAGTAGAAAAAAAGTAGAAAAGATTGCTGCTTGAACGTGCTTAAATGTGCGTAAAGAAAAAACGTGCTTAAATAGAGTCAAAATAATGTTTACAATTTTTTAAAACCAGTACAAAATCTCTTGGACTCTATTCCGTCAAAAAATGGGCCAAATGCGCGAGAAACGCCCAATTTTTGACCAAATTCACACTTGTCCTTAATTTACGCTTAGGCTTAGGCTCAGGCTTCACAGGAAAAAATCTGATTACAAAAATATTACAAAAAAATTACAAAAAAATTACAAACCAATATGTAATAATTTTGTAATTTTTGGCCCGTATTCACATACTAAGTGTAACGCTTAAACTTAGTGTTTACACTTAGTGTTAGCGCTTATAAGCGCTAAGTGTTATTCACAAACTTGAACTTCTACCATGCTAAACATACTTAAGGGGGTAGTGTCGCGAAAGCAGTCGATTTTGCGCGACTATAAAACTTTTTCAGTGAAAGATAGGTCATTGTTACTTATATATTCTAAAAACATGTTTCAAGGCAAATATTTTTGCCAAGTTTCAGCAAAATTGATGGAGCATACAGTTAGCAGTGAAGCCGCAAAGTCGGAAAAATGACGTTTTGAAAACCTATTCACATTTGACATTTTCACCACAATTAAAAAACTTTTTGTTTAAAGTCTTTACACAGACTAAAAGCACATATGCCCTAGTTTATGCACACAAACTTTAGTGCAAATTGTTTCAGTGGTTGCTGAGTAATACCTGTTTGAACTGTGAAATTGTGCGTAAACTGTGAAGTACTCACAGCAATAATGATAAATTGTGAAAAATTTAGACACTTGTTTTAAAATCAAAAGAAAAACGAACCTTCATTTTTTATTTTTCTTATTTGTTGGAAAAAACTGTGCGTCAAAATATTACATGTACTTCACAAGCTGGTCAATCTGATATCTGCCTCGATTTTTTCAACTTTTCTGTCTCTATTGTGTGATGTCTGGCTCACAAATGGTGATTGGTTCAAAATATTGGTAGATATTGGTAGTCTGGTGTCTGGCAGTATTTATTTGATACCATATGGCACTTCACTAGTTTCTCAGTGAACGTACAATTTCAAAGCAAAAAGCTATCGTTTTGCAACCTATGAGCAAAACTGCTTTGGCGACACTACCACCTTAAGCGCTTAGCGCTTAGCAAACGCTTAGCGTTTGTTTGTGAATAACACTTAGTATGTGAATACGGGCCATTATGTCACATTTTTGTAATTTCACTGTGCAAGTTTGTAATTTTTTTGTAACTTTTTTGTCATTTTTTGTAATAAATTTGTAATTTTTTTGTAATTTTTATGTAATTTTTTTGTAATCTGAGTGCAAGTTTGTAATTTTTTTGTAACTTTTTTGTAATTTTCCGTTGAAAACATATACGAAACTTTTTGTAACTTTTTTGTAATTTTTTTGTAACTTTTTTGTAACTTTTTTGTAAGTTTTTTCCCAGGTGACGATTTTAAATATTTAATGACCAGTATGTCTAAATTGGCCAATTTTATAAAAAACTAGTTTTTGCTAAAAAATACTAAAATGTTTTTGTACCATTTTTGTAATTTTTTTGTAATTTTTTGTAACTTTTTTGTAATTTTTTTGTAACTTTTTGTAAGCTATTCCCAGTTGACAATTTTGAATATTCACGATAAGTATCTCTAAAAATCGGATAGATTCTGTTTAAAAATCCAGTGTTGCTAAAAAATATATACACATAATACGCTGCGGGAACGGAAGGCTCAGAATTACTGGCGTTGAAGACGGGTTTTTTCCTAGTTATAACATATGTCCAACATTCCAAACCAAACAGTGTCTTTTGTTTACTACGTTTCTGTGTTGATGTCATGCGAGCCCGTCCAGTGACTGGGGCACATCCGCAAGTCAACTGGCCTTGGCGCAAGCGCCAGTTGGCTCTGCTGAAACCACGTGTTGATGCAAAGACGTTAACTGTCAATGTATATATATTATATGCAAAAAATCATA
>JASANF010007353.1:0-115519 GCA_030248245.1 Trissonchulus sp. WLG1_4 | reverse complement strand
TACAATCCGTATGTAAGACAACTACAGATAGGCACTTATGAACCAGCACCATGACACCACCATGCTTACGCACACTTCTGTCAGCTCTTATAACTACGTAACTATCTAGTTTGTTAAAGATACAGTTGTCTATACTAGGATCCAACCAAGTTTCAGTAATGGCAATCAAACCTACAAAGCTACCCACAGTCTTTTGTAGCTGTTCTAATTCAAAGCAGAGATCCTTTACCTTATTTGTAATACCCTGTGCATTACAAAAATAGCACAAAAAGTTATGAGCCAGGGTTTTTTTTTCAAATCGACCACTGCTCAAAACTTGTTCTTTTTTATTTTTGAGTGTTCTTTTTTACGATCACTTGTTCTTTTTTATTGAAAGTTTTAAACGGCGTTGCATATACTAATGTTTTTAACCAAAATTTACGTTCATACAATTCATCTACAATTGCGTTCCCTTCCCAGAAAAAAATTTAGGGGCGATGACTTTTCGATTTTTTGCAATAGGTTAAAATGCACTTTGTATCAATTTTAACACTTAAATACACAGTATAAGCGTAAATCCACTAAGCCGCATAGTTGCAGGGGTCTGGAGGCGGTAGCTCCGAGAAAAAAATTGGAGATTACATATTTCAGTTTTTAGGCCAAATTTGGTTAACTGGACACGTGTCAGAAATTTTTTCCGACAAGAAAATTGAAACGAATGATGGGAACGTCACATCGTATTTTGGGGGGCGCACCAAATTCACGATAAAACACTATTTTTGGGTTAAAAATGGTTTTTAAGCTTTATATATATAAATGTTACATTTTTATACGTTATAATAGCTACATTGATAACAAGTTTTAACAAAAAAGGACCCGAAAACCCTACCAAGGCGACATCGCTACTGCTGAAAACTCGCTAAAACGTCCTTTCAAAAAAATTTCCGATTATGGGGGGCACCCAATCTGAAATGGGGGGCTCAAAATGGGGGGGCGCGACCAAAATTGGGGGGCTCCGGACCAAATGGGGAGGGCGCCGCCGCCCCCCCTCCACTAAAAATATGCCAGGTATTAAGCTAATAGATTGTGCACAACGCACCTATACACACTAATTGCTTTCGCTTTCACGAAAGACAATAGCAGGGAACACAAGGCAATAAAGTTGCAGGTTTCTGGGGTTGACAGCCCCCAGTACAAAAATTAGAGACATTTTGATTTTTAGGTTAAAAATCAGTCAATTGGAGACGCATCGGAAATTTTTTCTGGCTAATTTTTCCGGCTTCCCCCCCCCGAAATTTCATCCTGGATCCGCCACTGTTGTTCACAGTGGCATAGCCAGGAAAAAATTTCGGGGGGGGGAATGACTTTTCGATTTTTTGAAATTTGCTAAAATGCACTTAATTGCAATTTTAACGCCAACGCCATTTTAACGCCACATATGAGCATATTTCGTTCAAAAACGCTAATTTTCTGATGAGAGCGGCATCGAAAGTAAAATTGGAGCTCTAAACACAGAAAATTACAAAACTGCTGAACCGACAAGGGTCCAGAAGCTAGCAAATTTGAAAACTTTAAGAAGATTTTTGACATTACAAACCACGAATTTACTAAAAATGTCAATTTTGCTACCATAAAATGGCTACAAGGATACATTAACCAGTGTATTAAGCAAATAAATACTGTACAACGCATCCATTATACATGCACACGCTTTAATGGAACAAGAAAGCAAGAAACATTGAGCCATAAGGTTTCATGGGTCTGGGGGCGGCTGCCCCCAGGGAAAAATTGAGGAAATTTTTTATTTTTAGGCCAAAAATTGGGGAAATTTTTTATTTTTAGGCCAAATTTGGTCATTTGGAGAGGTATCTGAAATTTTTTCGGCCGGACCGTAAAAACCAAAGGGGGGACCCTTGTGTAAAATTTCGGGGGGGGGGAATTTTCTCCCATTCCCCCCCCCCTGGCTACGCCCCTGGTTGTTTAGGTGTGTTTAGATCAGGGAATAGCCAGGATTCTGAAAAGGAAGGAGCACCTCGGCACTTTGAAAAATTGAGGAAAAGGACAAATTTATGCTAAAAATTTCACACTGGAAATTTTGTATTTTTGTAAAGTCAATAAAGTCCCCAAAACGTCAAACAACGCGCCCCATACATGTAACTGCACAAAAATTTTGGGTACCCCTCCCCGCCCCTGGCGGGAACCCCCCTCCCTCCCCCGGGACCGAATTTTTTGAAGAGGGGTCTCCCCCCCAACTACATGTATATATGACTCGCCCCTCCTCCTTAAACCTTCGAAAAATCTGGGACAAGCCCCGTCCCACACCCCATCCGCATGTATATACATTTACGCTGTTAAATGCTGCTTCTAAACACCATGATGTACCCTAGTCGTATACACAGTCGCAGCACTGCAAACTGAAGAAAATAATAAAGTCCAGTCGCTTGTTAAGATCCCTAGAGACAGACCATTAGAACATAATAGCAGTCCCCAGAAAATTTTTTGAAACTAGACACAATTTTGGTGCACTGTAGACGCGATTCTGGTGTTTTACACGGCTCCGGCTGGCTGTTCTACGTTTGTTCTTTTTTATTTTTCGCTGTTCTTTTTTAGAAAATGATGTTCTAAAGAACATAATTTGGAACAAAAAAAAACTCTGTTATGAGCTATCGAAGAACTCAATTCAATTTTGTCGGCAGCAGAAAAATTTTTTGGGCGGTTGTTAGGGCCAGCTAATGGTTTGTCACCACGATTTGACCATTATTAATTTTCACAAATTCACCGGCTAAACGGCGCTGTCTGAGCTGTTCACGCAGCTCCCGGTCCTGCTGGCGTTGTTGATACGTTAAATCAGGACGGGTCCAGGCTTTAATCAATGATGGATTTGAGCCCTTAGCATCCCGGAAGCCAACCAAAAACTTACGCCGCGAAGCAAAATTTTTGAACCTGACTTTCAGGATGCGTGGGCGATTACCTATAGCCTTACCGTCCTGAAAAGTCTCAACAACGTCACCAGGATCGGCGCCGACTTTTTGACACATATCAGTTATCATAGCATGATCCATGTCCGAGTTACTTTCAGGTATACCAATAACAACTAGGTTAAGTTTTTTACTCTCAATTTCACATGCTTCAGCAGCAGACTGTTGTGTTAACTGGGTTATGGTCGGCAGAATCGATTCGACAACTTTCTTCACAATTTGTCCAATAACCTCAGGATCGAGCGGTTCACAGTTTGGTTTGGTAGTCGCTAAATCGGCGACCTGAGCCTCAAGGGTAGCAACCCGATTATCCAAGTCAGCCAATGTCGACTTGCAAGCGGTGCAAAAATATGACATCAGCCCCGCAGCGCTCAGTTTTTGGTACGCCTTGAAAGAACTGTCGTCGAATTTGGCGCACTTGTAGTGATATTTGTGTTTACAACGTGCGCAACAAACTTGCCAGTCAGACGCGCCAAAGGGAGAATTACACACTCCGCAAGAAATTGAACCATTAGCCACAACGGCGTAGGAAGTTGTAGACGAAGTACGCGTATCGGGCATAGTGAATGAAAACAAAACGGGACAATTTAAATAGGAGTGAAAATAAAAGCAAAACAAACGTCCAAAATAATAATACAGAAAAATATATTAAATAATTAAAGCGAATAGTTAAGCAAAGATAATAAAGGCAAGCGTAAAAATATATAGCAGAAGCGAAAGTAAATAAAGGCACAGTGAAATAAGCGACAGAAAAGCAGTCATATGGTCGTACGCATCAGCATGAGCAGCTGAATCTGCAACAAATACATCCCATTTGATCCAGACGTCCGTATCTGAATCAAATGGGTTAAAACCAAATGGGTTAAAACCACCAAACAAATGGGAAAAAATACTAATTATTTTGTCAAAATAACGTTATATTCGCGTTCAGCACCTCAAATTACCCCTTTTCGCAGTTTTTTGACAAAACTGAAAAAATTCAAAAATTTGGTCAAATTGACCATTTTGGCACTTTGCCAGGGTTGCCAAAGTGGAACAGAGCATACAACGCAGACCAAAATGTATCAAATGACACCCCTGCACATATATATTACGTTGCAATAGAAATACAGAACGAGCAGTTACCCATTAAAGCGTTATACATTGAGAAAATCATGAAAAATCATGTTTTCAACGGTATCACAGGGGGGTGCACCAGTTCTGGCTACTACGTAAATCTGACAACAAAACTAATAGCACGCTGCAATGCACAGACGTCTCAAAAGCTGGCACATATTTTTACCGGACATTTTTCGAGGCCCAAAAAAGGGGTTTCCCCCCTCCCAGAAGAGCCAAAACGGCAAAAGCCTAGAACACCATTTTGCTAATGCCTCTATTCCCAACCAGATTGAATATAAATAGCACAAAAAAGTGCCCCGCCAATGTGTATTTCTTGAGATTTGCGACCGGGAAAAAAAAGACGGAAAAATCCGAGTTTGCGGGAGACGATTTTTCATATCTCGGGTAATACCCAACCGATTTGCCTGAAATTTGGCCAGCATGTAGCCGTCCCCCAGGCAAGTACACATACCAAATTAAAACAGATTTGCTTGCATAAATTTTCAGTTATTAAAAAAATTCATTTTAAAATCTCGCAATATGGTGTGTGGGTCCTATTCTAGGGTTTGGCGCTATCGCGCCAACCCTGATACGCATGCATGTTACATGTATGAGGGTGGATGAAGGGGAACCCCACCCCCTCAAAATCGAGGGGCCGGGGGGAGGGTTCCCAAAATTTGGGCAAAATTCAGTAAAAATGACACTTTTTTGGAAAAATTTTACACACTATTGGTTAATTTTGTGCCAACCCAAAGGCTTGACCCTCTGGCCACTTGCTGCGGTGTAATGTTATTGGTGCATATTCTTCAAATTTCAAAGTTTCAAAATGCTAAATCTACTAGGTAAATCCTGCGAGGTTAGCTACTGATAAGTGATAGTAATTGATTAGCGACATAGCAGACTGGTTTTTCAATAATGCAGAATTTGGGAAGTGAACGTAGGCCAAAGTTTGAAGCTAAAAATGGCTATAATCTTTGTTTTTGGATAGTTTTGAGTGCGTTATGATGTCTTAAGGTGGCGCTCCTGAAATGTGACTTTTCAAAAAACGGCAGTTTGGGGCCAATTTTATTGCATCAAATGAAAACCTGCTGTTACCATTGAAAGAGCGACTTCTAAGCTACTAAATGCTGAAAAAGTTTTGTAAATCGGTTCAGGCTTTGAAAAGTTACAGAACTTTTCCTGAAGCCACCAGGACCAGGCTGACCGAAGCGTTACAGCACAAGTACGGTTCCGTAGAAGTTCCGGGCTATAGCTGCGAAATTTTTTAAAATATGAAGCTATTTGGGTTTTTTCGTGCGGTAAAAATGTTTCTGATGCTTCTTAGATGGTTTTTCCTTCAATTTAGGCCTCAGGCTAAGGCTTAGTGCTTCGGCTGAGGCTTAGTGCTTACGCTCAGGCTTAGTAGGTGGGTCAGCAAAGGTTAGTCTTAGTTGCTTGCATCAAATAAAAGGACCCTTGCTATTGTGGAATTATAAATAAAGCTGCACTTTTAAACCAAACTTGCCTGTCAGTGCCAGCTTGGTGCTGAGCATCAGTGACGTTTTCAGATCGAATTTATGGCATTCGATTTCATTAGATATCGCTACTTATGACTAATAATGCATATTTTTCTAGAAAAATGTAATAAATTTAATGTCTACGCAAAAAGAAACTAAAACTTAATTTACCTTTTTACCAAAACCTTTTTGTAAGCTCAATTTAACTATGCATATTTCGCCTCTTTTTTTAGTTGGCAAAATTAAGATTTTTAGTATAAATGAGCTAAGTATGTTGCAAACACAGCTGTATAAAGTATATTATTATGTGTTAATTTATGACGATCAAACTTAAGGCTGATATTACGACTGTATTGGTCATAATTTTCGATGATTAGCCCCATTGTGTCAAAAACAATGATTTTCGACAAAAATTGATTTTTTTCGAAAAGGTATAAATCAAATTTTTCGCTTGGAAAGTGCTAAAAATGAACTCAGCGCATGCGAAAACCTATAAAAACGTGTTTTCACGGTGAAAAAATATCAGTTTGAATTTCCCCCCCCCCCCCGCCTCAGTTGCACCATGATTGATATATCGAAAAACACTAAAATCGCGATTTTGAAAAACATAAATTTGGCTAAATTTTTCAGATACTATCGATTTGCCAAAAATCAAATTTTGCGACCGCTCGAAGTTGACAAGGTGCATTTTACGTGCCAAATTTTAACTTTTTTCGTTGAGCCAATTTTTTGAAATCGCAAGCCGCTAGCGCTTTTTTACAATTATGAAATAAAATTTGCATTGAAAACTTAATTTCAAGCCGCACTGGGTCGAGAAAGCAGAATGATCGCGGGGGTTTGAGGGCGGCAGGCCCCATAAGCTAACGCGTTTTTAAAATTTTGAAATACAATTCGCTTTGGAAACTTAAATTCAAGCCACACTTGGCCAAGAAAGTAGAATGATCGCGGGCGTCTGGGGGCGGCAGCCCCCAGAAGCTAGCGCTTTTTTAAAATAAAATTTGCATTGAAAACTTAATTTCAAGCCACACTTGGCCAAGAAAGTAGAATGATCGCGGAGGTCTGGGGGCGGCAGCCCCCAGAAGCTAGCGCTTTTTTAAAATTTTGAAATAAAATTTGCACTGAAAACTTAATTTCAAGCCACACTTGGCCAAGAAAGTAGAATGATCGCGGGGGTCTGGAAGCGGCACCCCCCAGAAGCTAGCGCTTTTTTAAAATTTTGAAATAAAATTTGCATTGAAAACTTAATTTCAAGCCACACTTGGCCAAGGATCGCGGGGGTCTGGGGGTGGCAGCCCCCAGACGCAAGCGCTTTTTTAAAACTTTGAAATAAAATTCGCACTGAAAAAGCTATATACAAGTATTGTATTTCAACAAGTTTTTATTTTTTCCTAATCCTAATGGATATGCCATATTGCCATGTTGTCATTCCGTACTGCAAAAACTTACAAGTATATATAACAGCATATATACAACTGTCAAAAGATAATACTTTTAAACTTTCAAAAAATAGCGCTCAGAAACCAAAATCAAATGATGTATAGGAAATTTTGGCTAGCGAGGCATTTAAAACCAAAGACCGGTAAGACCGTCACATTAGCAAGCGTAGCGAACAAGTAGGTGCTGCATAATGCACTCACTCTCACACATAGAAGGTTTTAAAAATAAAAGATCATAACAAGGAACAGAATAATCTACTGCACCCGTATTCATAAAAGTGCAAGCTCGGCTTTTTATCCGAGCTTTGAGCAAGTCCGGCTTAAAATCCCGGCTTTTCGTATTCATAAAACCAAGCTCGGCTTTTTATCCAGGCTTTTTGGTATTCATAAAAGCTGGGATAAAAAGCCGAGCTTATGGTATTCATAAAAACCAAGCTCGGATTATAATCCCGGCTTCCACGTATATTTTATTGAATTTTTCATTATGAATAAAAAGCTCGGATAAAAAGCCAGGCTTGAACAAGCCTGGATTAAACAAAAAGCTCGAATAAAAATCCAAGCTTGCGCATAAGCCTAGCTTTTTATCTCGGCTTTTTCAAGCCAGACTTACGGATAAAAAGCCGAGCTTTTTATCTCGACTTTTATGAATACCGGTCCAGGGCTGCAGGGGTCTGGGGGCTGCAGCCCCCAGAAAATGTGAGAAATTTTTCTATTTTTAGGCCAAATTTGGTCAATTGGAGACGTACATATCGGAAATTTTCTTATGAGATGGCCAAATGGGGGGTTTCGGCCCTTGGCTCCCAGGGGCGGGGGGCAAAAACACTGAGGGGGGGGGGGGCAAAACGCTGAGGGGGGGGGCCAAAAACGCTGAGGGGGGGCGGGCCCCCCGGGCCCCCCCCCTGGCTACGAGCCTACGCCACTGGGCTAAGCCACAGTAAAACCGGTGATCCGAATTTTCTCTGAACACCGTCTTACACTTCTAAATTTTGTCCGAAAAATCTATGAAACTATTCTCAAAAATTGCAATTTATTTAAGATAAAATTCAGACAAAATTCGGACATTTTTAAGGGCCCGAATTCACATACTAAGAGTTATTCACATACTAACGCTAAGCGTTTGCTAAGTGTTAGCGCTTAGTTTGTACTAAACTGTTATTCACAAAATAAACGCTTAAAAATTAGTGTTATACTAAACTTAGCGTTTAGCAACTTTTGTGCTTAGTTTTGGCTTTGGCTTGGAGTGCGCTCCCTGTTTGATGTAGATCCGGAATTCGTTATTTATCGGCATATCAATTTGGTATTTATAAATCCGATTGTAGATTTATTTAAATTACTATTTCTTATTAATAATATATATTTTTCTCGAACTATACATTTGTAAAAAATGTTTTCAGCAAGTGGATTCCTGAAAAATGCAAAATCAGCTCTACATGTTTCAAAGTTTCAGATCGTGAAAAATATAAATTTTTAAATAAAAGTTCTTGAAGAAAAATTACCTCGATTAAGATGCTCTACTCAAAAATGTAAAAAACCGAATTTGGACAACAAAGTGCATTTTTTATTTTTGGCGATTAAACGAGCAAAATGGATCGAATTGGTCGGAAAATGTCACTAATATATCCTAAATTGCATGCCCTTTCTTCCCATGGCGGCCAAAAACCTCCCCCATTCTCCCTATCCCTTCCCCACACCATCCCCTAACTAAGCGCTTAGCGCTTAGGGAGCTCCCGAGGTCCCTAAACTTAAGGGGGCGCTCCGGGAATCGGGGGTTACATCAAAAATTGGCAAAAAAATTGGCAAATGTCAAACTTTACTATACATATATGTACTATGGCACAACAGAACACGGGGGGCGAAATTTCAAATCACGTGATCATGTCACGTGACTCCCAGATCACCAAACGTGAGTGAATTTTCGGCAAACGATAACTCTGCTTATACTTTGCGTATAGTCACAAATTATATACCAAATTGTAGCTTATGTGCTTCTCTAGTTGAACATTATTTTGGTTTTTAACATTTATGTCAGGTTCGGATAAAAAATGTCATTATGTGTTTTCGAAGTCGAACTCTTTGCAATAAAATTCATATAAAAAAATTTCTAAGCTTTATTTTAAAAAACTAAAAAATTGTTCAACTGCGCAGAGCCTAAGGCTATAATTGTGCAAAAATTTGTAGAAAAATATCTTACCAGTATTTTATAATCGAATGCCGAAAAATTGGTTTTGTATTCACACAGCCTATATTTGAGTCTGCTGCTTCTGGAAATGGTTTCTTCTGCATTTTTTTTGCACAGAACGCAATAAAATTGTTTTAATTTTTCATTACGACTAATAAAATCTACGTGTCGTCTGTCACATACTAAGAGTTATTCACATACTAACGCTAAGCGTTTGCTAAGTGTTAGCGCTTAATTTGTACTAAACTGTTATTCACAAAATAAACGCTTAAAAATTAGTGTTATACTAAACTTAGCGTTTAGCAACTTTTGTGCTTAGTTTTGGCTTTGGCTTGGAGTGCGCTCCCTGCTTGATGTGGATCCGGAATTCGTTATTTATCGGCATATCTATTTGGTATTTATAAATCCGATTGTAGATTTAGTTAAATTACTATTTCTTATTAATATATATATTTTTCTCGAACTATACATTTGTAAAAAATGTTTTCAGCAGGTGGATTGCTGAAAAATGCAAAATCAGCTCTACATGTTTCAGGGATCAAGTGCAGTTGGGGGGGGGGAAATAGTGGACCTATTTTTTGGAGTAGAGCACCTTGAGGGAAGCATTTTTTGTAATAGAACCCCTATCCACAAATTTGGATTTTCTGAGCTATGACCCCTTGAAAATTGCATTTTCAGTGTTTTTGGAAGTGAGCGTAGGCCAAAGTTCGAAGCCAAAAATGGCTATAATCTTTGTTTTTGAATAGTTTTGAGTGCGTTATGATGTTTTAAGGCATCGTCTAGGCTTAGTTGGCAGGATTCTCTAGGCTAAGCTGGCAGGATGTTTTCTGAAAATTTCGATTTTTTATTGCCTAAGCCTGAGCCTAAGCCTAAGCCTGAACCTAAGCCTAAGCCTAAGCCTGATACTAAGCCTAAGCCTAAGCCCCATACTAAGCCTAAGCCCTAAGCCTAAGCCTAAGCCCAAGCCTAAATTAAGGCCAAGTTTGAATTTGGTCAAAAATTGGACGTTTCTGGCGAATTTGGCAAATTTTTCGGCAGGAACGCGGTCAAAGAGCCTTTGTTTTGATTCTAAAAAATTGGAACCAATAATCTGACACCATTTAGACACGATTAGAATGGAAAAAACAAGAGCTTCGAAAAAAAATTGCGAAAACGTCCCTCACTGAGGGTTCAGATTTCGGGGGGTGGTATCTCAGAAAATCCAAAAAATGAAATAGGGGTTCTTGAAGCAAAAATGCTTCCCCCAAGGTGCTCTACTCAAAAAAATAGGTCCACTATTTTCCCCCCCCCCCAACTGCATTTAACCCTGTTTCAGGGGGCATATCGTGAAAAATATAAATTTTCAAATAGAAGTTCTTGAAGAAAAATTACTTCAATTAAGATGCTCTACTCAAAAATGTAAAAAAACGAATTTGGACAACAAAGTGCATTTTTTATTTTTGGCGATTAAACGAGCAAAATGGATCGAATTGGTCGGAAAATGTCACTAATCTATCCTAAATTGCATGCCCTTTCTTCCCATGGCGGCCAAAGACCTCCCCCACTCTCCCTATCCCTTCCCCACACCATCCCCTAACTAAGCGCTTAGCGCTTAGGGAGCTCCCGAGGTCCCTAAACTTAAGCGCTTAATTCTAAGCCAAACACTAAATTTTAAGTATGTGAATACAAAATTGATACGCTAAGTTAAGCGTTAGTGTTTGCTAAGCGCTTAAATAAACACTAAGTATGTGAATAACACTTAGCGCTTATAAGCGCTAACACTTAGTGTAAACACTAACTTTAAGCGTTAGTGTTAGTATGTGAATACGGGCCAAGATGTCTTATTTTTCTATAAAAAGCCTACAAAGTTTACTAGACAGAAATAGTGTAAATTTAAGATGATTAATTGGACATCTTAATTTTCTTTTAAATTGTCTTAAATTCATCTTAATTTCAAAGAAATCATTTTTGGAGGGTTTTAATACAAAAGTAAGGTGGCGCTCCTGAAATGTGGGTTTTGGCCATTATTCTAAAAATGCGCCAAAATAACCATACACATCGAAGAACAAAAGTTGTTCAGGCTTAAATTTCCTTCAATTTGACGTGCATATCACATGAATTTTTTTTTAATTTGAGCTTTTTTCAGCAAGAAAAATAGATTTTCACGGAAATAGCTGTACACGCCAGTGCATTTACACGTATTTATATATGTAACGATTTTGAAAGATTGAAAGACTATCTGCTGTGTATTACTTGAACATACTTAAAAATTTTCGGTATTTATTGAGTGTGGTGCATGTTTTTTGTAAAATAAAGCCGTATTTTTTGCATAATGCTGAGATAAACTGCGTGTGAGTACGAACGCAAATTTTCGGCTTGCTATTTTAAAAAATTGGATCAACAAGGAAAGCTAAAATTTGGCACATTGTAAATGGGCCTCGTTATCTTTGAGCGGTCGCAAAATTTGATTTGGAGCAAATCAATAGTATTTAAAAAGTATAGTTAAATTTGTTTTTTAAAAATTTTTGTTAAATTTGATTCTAGTGTTTTTCAATATATCAATCATATTTATCAAAAATGACATTTTGCGACTGCTCGATCACATTATGACAAGCGAAAGAGAAAACGTGCAGAGAAAACACAAGCCGAAATTCCACTCACGTTTGATCTACAGTGAATGCTAATGTAAGGCGACTCATTGCCGCACCTACGAATGGCCCAAGCAGGAACGGAGAGTACCGACTATCTAGGGGAGAGTCATCCCTCGCCCGTAGCCTCGACCGCTCCGCCGGCGGGGCTTCCAGGTATGATGAGCGGGGTCTTCCGTACATCAACTTCATTTATGTATTTTTTGGGCATAATTTAACACCAGCTTGCCATTGTGTATTTAAAATTGGCCCCGGACTGCAGCTTTTTGAAAAGTACATTTCAGTGGAGCCAGGGGCGTACCCAGAAATTTTCAAAGGGGGGGGAGGTTCAGCCAAAGTTTTTAGTTGTGCTAGTTGGTGAAATATTAGTCACTAATTAAAAGCTCTATAAAATGCGTTCAGGTGTTTCTTGACTGTCCTGATGATTTTGTGTGTGATATCTGTGTCGTGGATGTATTTGGTAAACTTGGAAAATTTCGTATTATTTGTGTATATAGGGCACCCGATTTAGTGTTTGTGACCGGCCGCGAAAGCAGCTGGCCGGCTTCGGCCGGCGGCCGGGCCGGCGAAGAATTTCGGCCGGCCGGCCGGCCGGCCCCTGAAAACCGGCCCGCCGGCCGGCCCCTATCGAAACGAATTGTGGAAAAAAAGGCTTCGCTTTTGGACAAACAGGTGTCGTTATTTAGTTGCACGTGACAGAGCTTCAAAAGAAAACAGTATTGCAAATTGCGGTGATCCAAATCGGATGTTTGCATACGTAAAACAAGACCTTGGTAGGTCTACTATGCTTCCTGACCTCGTTTTTAACTATGAAATTTTAGCTTATGATAAGTCGAAATCTGACTGTCTCAATAATTATTTTTGTGGCGTATTTACTCCTGACAATTTAGTTTTACCAAGATTTGCCCGAAGAACCCATCTATCATTGGATAATATTGACTTTTCTGTTGAAGTCGTGTCCAGGATGCTCAGAAAGCTATCAAGTAAGTTTTCGTCTGGTCCGGATAATATAATGTGGGCCACAGGAAGACCTGAAAACATGAAAATTTTTTTGCACGATTCGGGGGTTCGTTTTGAAACACTCATCTACCCGGTTTACATTTGATTTGGGAAAAATATTTTCACCCGTAAAACGGTACGCACCTCATCTTAATAAAAGTAAAAAACCCCATGGCCTTGATCTGATCTCTAGCCCCCAAAATAACTGTTGCCGCTTTTAATGAACATATAAAAAAACCAAGATTTAAACTCAGCAGAAAAAAGGAAGAAACACAAAAATACCATAAATTGATGTGCAATAAAGATATATATGATATATGTATAACATGACATAAAAGGTATATAACGGACTTTAAGAACGTTACAAAACGTTTTAGTAAAAGCATAAAAAAGTTAGAAAAAAATCAGAAAAAAACCAGAAAAAAGCTAGAAAAAAACTAGATCGTATTTTGAGAAAGTTTGAAAAATTTAAAAATACTCACATCGCATCAGCAAACAATCAGAAAAGCATAGTAAAAAACTCAAAAAAAGGTGAAAAAACCAGTGTAAACCCACCAAAAACACCTGAAAATACAGAAAAAATAAGCTAAAATAATGCATTACAAAGGGAATTACAGACACAAAAAACTTAAACAAATGACAAAAAGGGCATAAAAGTACTCTAAAAACATTAAAAATCGATTTGGGGCAAATCTGAAAAAAGTTAGAAAAAAACCATAAAAAACCAGAAAAAAACTAGATCGTAAGTTAGAAAAAAACTAGAAAAAAACCAGAAAAAAGTTAGAAAAAAGTTAGAAAAAAACTAGATATAGTCAGGGGGGGAATAAAAACACGCATAGGGAACTAAGCTCATAACATCAGATAGGTTTGATGTTGAGCAATGGTGCCTACATCAGCATGTAGGTTGTGGTAAAAGCTATCGATTGGTGTAGTAAAACTGAATATACCTCATGCGCATATTGTGCCAAACCGGTTTCCAACCGTGTTTTTTTTACCCCGCATGTGGGCAAAAAAACACGGCTGCGGCGGAAAAAAACACGGGTCATTTTTTGCGAGCACTTCGCTTTTCTAATGTTTTTCTACTTTAAATCTTGTTTTTTATAACTTTTAAGCTTTTTAAACTGCTCTAAACTTTCAAAATCACAACGGGCATCAAGTTATATCCGACCTGATTCTACTGCACCTGCAGGGTGTAACTGCAGATTTTAGCACTGCCAATGGGCCTGATAAAAAATATGTCGCAGAAAAATCATTCTACATCACTAAAAAACATTTCTGACACAAAATAAGTGTGATTTATGCGTCTTAAAAAATTGACCTAAAATACGTGTTAAACATAGGGACCCGTCATCAGGGGCCATATCAACACAATACAATCAGTCCAAGGGCCAATTTTTCATGTGGAATTATGAGGTCACAGAAGTACTTCATACAGCAAGTTTGGGCCTGCTACCCATCTTCTCAGTACCTGCTTGTGATAAATAAAACCAAGAGTACATAATAGCGTCTCACTCTATATAGAAGAAGAGTGAGACACTCTCCAGCCTGCCTGTGTTCTAGCACAGGCAGATGCGCTGGTCGTTTTCAGGCTACATGTTGACATTCTATGCAACATGTGACTGGCCAATCAACGCGTAGATTCCCTGCGTAACACACTTTAGTATATAATCGCTGATGCGTTGATAAGCATTAAGATAGAGTTAAAAGCTTAATAACTCATTATTTATTCATAGTCTGCTTGCAAAAACATTAAAAAAGGTTTGCACATACCTCTAGGGATATTTTGGCAAACTTTCAGCGAAATTGATTGATAAACTTTTGAGATAAAAACTTTTCTGAGTTTCTTAAAAGTTTCTCAATCAATTTCGCTGAAAGTTTGCTAAAATATCCCCAAAGGTATTTGCAAACCTTTTTTAATGTTTTTGCAAGCAGACTATGAATAAATAATGAGTTATTAGCCTTTATCCCTATCCCGTTTTATGATTGGAGCACGTGCACAGGCGTCGGCCAATCAGAGAATAGAAGCTCGCTTCTGATTGGCCAGTCACATGTTGCATAGAATGTCAACATGTAGCCTGAAAACGACCAGCGCATCTGCCTGTGCAATAACACAGGCAGGCTGGAGAGTGTCTCACTCTTCTTCTATATAGAGTGAGAAGCTTATGTACTCTTGATAAAACCAATTTGAAGTGTGTTTTTTTTACCCGTTTTGGGTTGAAATTATGGGGGTAAAAAAACACGCCCAAAATACATTATTATTAGAAAGGTAGCGGAAAGCAAGGTATGCCAAAAGAAAGACCACATAAAATAGTGCTACTATGCACAACATGAAGCGTCAGTGTCAAAAGAGCTTCATGCTACAACCTTAGCAACTTATTAAAACCCTTACGTTTTTGACCATTTTTCCTGCTGCGCCACAGCGCAGCAGGCTTCTTTAGAATGAGGTGTCGGAAAAATATCGTGTAACTAAGTGAGTTATGTGTGTGCGTCTTTGCGTGTTTTCATATGTGTAATTGTGCGGGTGTGTGTGAATGTGAGTGTGTGTTTAAAATGTGTCTGCTATGTTCGTGTTGCTGGTCTGTTTACATGATATGTATGTATATTCGTAGCTACCAAGTACGTAAATACGTAAACAAAACTACTAGAACACACGTACATTTGACAAAAGCTCATTTACATATTTTGCATGATTGCCTAGATAAAATGGCAGGCCAGTTGTTACACTATTTTGTATAACTAAGTTAATAACGTCTCACATATTGCACTATTTGATTACAGCGCAAACTTGCCGTAAAATTTCGTTGTACACAGGTCTCACTTCGATATCCCATATTATTCATAGTCTCATAGTAAACTTGCAGCAAAGTCTCAAATCACACAGGTCTCATTGCGATATGTTATCTCATAAAATTCACATACATACTCTCAAATACGGATCACAATTATGCAGTGTTATGACAAATACGGCTTTACTATATGTAAATGACAATAAGTGCATCTCATGAAATTGACTATCACTTTCGCCAAAGTAGAAAAAGTGATGTAACAGCTGATACATTGTTTACCAATAAGCAGTTGTGAGGGATTCGTAAATGACAGGTGGACTCAAGACGTACAAAAATTCTGAATGGTTAGTATGGGAACAGGATTGCAGTAAGCCATGTCACAGATCACAGATATATTACTGCAATTATTGCTGTGTATAGCATGGCGATTTTTCAATCTGGTTCAAACACGGTGTTTTTTAATTCTCATGGTACTGGCATGGTTATGCTTATTCTACAACTTTCACTGATATAGCGCATGCAGTTCAATACATCAGCAAAAGCAACAGCCAAGAAGAACATCAGCTTGAATTTTATTCAGGAGGATTTACAAGATGTGGTCGATAAATCTTTAGCTGTGAAAGTATTCTTAAAGTAGATTTTCAGAAAGCGCGAAAAGAATTATTTGCTGACAATCTGACAAGACAAATGCTGGTTGGCTAAACAGTTAATCAGTAGCACAAATGATAATCAGGCAGAGACCTTAATTTTGGACATTCACATTTCACATGATTGGTATATTGACTATATATACACAATCAAAATACGTCAAATGGCAATATTCAAGAATTCAACGCTGAAGGCACAAGTAGGGTTGTTTCAATTATGGAATTATTTTCAATTTCAATACCATTATCAATTTTTTGCCCAAATATTTTCAATTTCAATACCATTATCAATTTTTTGCCCAATTGTTTTCAATTTCAATACCATTATCAATTTTTGGCCCAAATATTTTCAATTTCAATACCATTTCAATTTTTTTCTTGAAATATTTTCAATTCAATTTCAATTTTGCAAATATTTTCAATTTCAATTATTTTTCAATTTTTTTAGCGTAACTGCTGAGGCTATTTTAATAAGTAATATTATTATAACTGTTTGTAACTGTTCATCTATAAACACAAAAATGCGCGAAATTACACGCACCGCGCACGCACTTACGGTATTTAACCAGACGGACTCCAACACGTAGTTTTTTATCAATCCTAGAGTTACGAGCGTCGAAGAGAGATCGTAAAACCGTCATTCACGTTGCAGAACATTTGATTAAACTCACTGTGTTACGAAACCCAACGAAAGTGAATGATGTAAAGATTTGAATCCACTTTTTAATAAGTTACGGATCACAACGAAAGACACCACGAATTGCGACGACAAAAAAGGAATAAGGACTACCTATGCACTCAGTAAAAGTGTATATAAGTTAAAAAACTTTTCAATAGCCGATCAGCCATGTGACACCACTCAACCTAACTTACTGCAAACATGTTATACTTCTAATCTCGGTGAATAGCATAATTTTTGGCATTCTGGTGTCAATACTTTTTGTAAAAGTTGTGTTGGAACGTTTAAGCTACTAAGCCATTGTACTGTTATAATCTGCTATGCACTATGCAGTCCCTCTGTTATCTGCTATGCACTTAGTCACAGAAATACAGATCAGCGTAATTGCTATGTTTTACTAAGGGCCTTTTCCTTTACCGGATTAAAGGTTAATTTTAATCGGACTAAACGGTTTAAAAATTCAGCTTAAAAATGCCATTCCAAAACGTCCGGATTAAACGGACTTAACTTTTAGCGTGCTGCTTTTTAATCGGATTAAACGGACTTAACTATACACGCTAAGGTAAAGTGTGCATGTTAAATCCGTTTAGTCCAGTGGTAGTTTTGGAAAGGGGTCAGAATAAAATTAAGCCGCTGACTTATTTGAACTCGTTTAGTCCGCCTAACCCGATTTGCAATTCCTAAACCTCGGACTAAAATAAGTCCAGTCCGTTTAATCCGGTAAAGGAATAGGCCCTAAGTTTTTTAAACTAAATATCATACAAGATAATACAACTCCTAGCTCTATAGACTCTGCTTACAACCCGTTTGTTACATCTTTGTTATGTGAATCTCGGGTTTGGAAGATTGCTCCTTTCAGGGGCTGCTTGTTTTATTTTAACCTGATATCTATTCTTAAACTTCGGACCAAACTGAGTCCAGTCTATTGACAGTTTATTAACAAAGGTACTGAAAGAAATCGTCATGTGTTTACAATGACAAAGGTTCAAGCTGATGATAAAGAGACCTACGCTCAATCGAAAATAATAATTGAAATTAGACAATTTCAATATCAATTACGTTTCAATCATGGCTGTTCACCAACACATGCTACATGCACAAACAGGCATACAGACAAGACTTCTTTCCAGCAACAGACATGCTGTGAAGTCAACCAGCCCAGCATAATTGATATTGAAATTGAAAGTATAGTTTCAATTTCAATTTCAATTAAAATATTTTCAATTTCAATACCCTTATCAATTTTTGACCAAATTATTTTCAATTTCAATACCATTATCAATTTTTAAGCTAATTATTTTCAATTTCAATATCAATTAATAATTGATATTGAAATTGAAATTGAAAGTGGGTTTCAATGATTAAATGAAATAATTGAAACAACAGTAGGCACAAGTGTTTTTTCGTCAAAAATTTTGAGTCGTCTGATGCACATCCTAAAATGCAAATCTGCTGCGCAGCAGATTTTGGTTAACAGAGTGAAAATATAGGTTTGATATTGCCAGGCCCATTTTGCATTAGGCTTTGCTTGTTTGGGTGTCAACTTTGAGCTTGTGGGTCTGCCATACATTCTGAACTTCAGTAATGACTAATGCAATAGAATTACAGCATATGACGTACTATTTCTATTGCAGTATGTTACAGCTCTGTAACCCTTGTGTTCGCTGAGTAATGAGCCGTGTTTTTTTACCCCTCTTTTACTCCGTGTTTTTTTTACCCCCCCTGACTATAGAAAAAAGTTAGAAAAGAACCAGAAAAAACCAGATAATTTTTTACGATCTAGTTTTTTTCTGGAAATAATTTTCCTGTGGGCTGATTGAAGCGTTACAAGACAAGTAAGGTTCCGTACAAAAATCGGGCTATATCTACGAAATTTTTTAAATTATGAAGCTAGTTGAGGTTTTTTAGTGTGGTTGTGGTAAGCTTATTTTTGATGCTTCTCAGGAGGTTTTTCCTTCAAATTAGACGTTTAGGCCTCAGGCTTAGGCTTAGGCTTAGTGCTTAGGCTGAGGCTTAGTGCTCACGATTAAACTTCGTTGTGGGTGAGCAAAAAATTAGTCTTAGTTTTGCTGCATCAAATAAAAGGACTTTTGCTACTGTGGAAAAATGAATAAAGCTGAACTTTCAAACCGAAATTGCCCGTCAGCGTGAGCTTGGCTGTGAGCATTAGGGAAGTTTTGAACTAGGATTTGAGGCATTAGAATTTATTGTAACGCCGTATTTATGCCTTGAATGTGATATTTTTTTGGGGAAAAATGTTTAATAGACATCTGCTGCGCAAAAAAGTATACAAGTTTGAATTTTAAATTCGTTTTAAGTAAGTTCATTTCGCCTATTTTATAATTGAAAAAATCAACATTTTTTGGCCAGAATAAGCAAGATATGTACCAAATAAAGCTGAATAAAATATATTATGATGTGCTAATATATGCTCATAAAATTTCTGACTGATATAATGAGCGAGCTGGTCTTATTTTGCCAGAATTAGCCCCAATAGGACGAAAAATTAACATTTTTTCGCTTGGAAACTGCTAAAAATGAACTTAGCGCATGCGAAAACCTATAAAAACATGTTTTTACGCTGAAAAAATGTGTTTGAATTTTTCCCCCCCCGCCGAAGATGCACCGAGGTGCTCTACTCCAAAAAATAGGTCCACTATTCCCCCCTTCCAACAGCACTTGATCCCAAATGAACACATATGTAATTATCTATGGAAATATTTATCTGCTGATTATCCTACAAAACTAGGCATATACATACCTCAATTACCGTAAAATTTTTGTAAAAATATCCTACCATTTTCTGCAGTTGTTTGGGGGCGGCAGTCACCATAAAAAATTAGAGAAATTTTTTTTTTCAGCCAGAATTGGTCTATGGCGTTGGAGACGCAAAGAAATTTTTTTGACCGGGCTATAAAAACAAAAAGACTTGGACTCAAAAAGACTCACTTTGTGTAAAATTTCGGATCAAGTGCAGTTGGGGGGGGGAAAATAGTGGACCTATTTTTTGGAGTAGAGCACCTTGAGGGAAGCATTTTTTGTAATAGAACCCCTATCCACAAATTTGGATTTTTTGAGCTATGACCCCTTGAAAATTAGATTTTCAGTGTTTTTGGAAGTGAACGTAGGCCAAAGTTCGAAGCCAAAAATGGCTATAATCTTTGTTTTTGGATAGTTTTGAGTGCGTTATGATGTTTTAAGGCATCGTCTAGGCTTAGTTGGCAGGATTCTCTAGGCTAAGCTGGCAGGATTTTTTCTGAAAATTTCGATTTTTTATTGCTAAACCTGAGCCTAAGCCTAGGCCTGAACCTAAGCCTAAGCCTAAGCCTGATACTAAGCCTAAGCCTAAGCCCCATACTAAGCCTAAGCCCTAAGCCTAAGCCTAAGCCCAAGCCTAAATTAAGGCCAAGTTTGAATTTGGTCAAAAATTGGACGTTTCTGGCGAATTCGGCCAATTTTTCGGCTGGAACCCGGTCAAAGAGCCTTTGTTTTGATTCTAAAAAATTGTAAACAATAATCTGACACCATTTAGACACAATTAGATCGCAAAAATCAAGGGCTTCGGAAAAAAAATTGTAAAACGTCCCTCACTGACGGTTCAGATTTCGGGGGGTCATATCTCAGAAAATCCAAAAAATGAAATAGGGGTTCTTGAAGCAAAAATGCTTCCCCCAAGGTGCTCTACTCAAAAAAATAGGTCCACTATTCCCCCCCCCCCCAACTGCATTTAACCCAAAATTTCATTCCTGCTAACTTTGAACTTGTGTAGACATTTCTGTCAGTTAAGTCTAGACGATAATTTCAAACGTAGTCGAGGCTACCTGCCTTAGTTCTTTTGTAATAAAATTGAAAAATGTCGATTTGAGTTAGTATCTTAAAAAAATGTAAAGTAATTTGATCCAAACAGCTTTATTAAGGGGATAGTGTCGCTGTCGCAAGCAAAAGCAGTCGATTTTTTGCGACTGTAAAACTTTTTCGGTGAAAGATAAGACATTGTTCTTCATATATTCTGAAAATATGTGTTGAGGCAAATATTTTCACCAAGTTTCAGCAAAATTGACGCAGCATACACTATTGACTATACAGTTAGTAGTGGAGTCGCAAAGTCGGAAAAATGACGCTTTGAAAACCTATTCACATGGAATAATTTCGTCACAACACAATTGTAAAACTTTTTGTTTAAATTATTCACGTAGACCACCTTAATACGATAAATCTTGGTGGGGCATTGGATGGCCGCAACGCGATTGGTAAGTTTAGACCATAACTTAAAAAATGTATATATACATAGTGCAAGCGCACTTACAACTTTTCTAAAACAAAGACTATAAAATAAATATTTTAGAAAAGCTCTAGCAAAATGCTGTCTTAGTGAAGTGTTTATATTATACGTATATATATTTTAGGGGATTGTTTTGAAGTCGAATTGTTGCCTTAAAGTTTTGGTCATGTCTGGTGGCGTGAGCAGACTTCAGAAGAAACTGTCCGAGGCCATGACGGCTGGCGAATACTATACCGTTCATCAGCTCTATCGAACCATTTGCTTCCGGCTGGCCAATCAGAACAAACACGACGAACTGATCCCTCTGTTGCACACCGGCGCTGTCAGCCTGATAGAAAAGGGCCAACTGAGCTCAGGCTTTGACCTGGCCACCCTGTTGTTAGAAACCCTGCTGAAATGCCGTGTGGAAGTGGACAATGACGATCTGCTGGCCAGACTAAAGGACTTATTTGCTCGACTCAAAGACGATGACTTTGAATCTGCGACTGAGCCTAATCCGCCGACTGGCGCCGAAAATGTGGCCGCCATAGACCGAGGCGCTTTTATTCAACTGGCCGTCCGGTGGTCCAAACAGGTGCGCCCGCAGTACCAGTACGGACACCCGAACCTGCATCAACAATTTGCGTGGGTCTTTTGGCAGGAAAAAAATTTCCCGGATGCAAGATATCATTTTATGCTGAGCCATGATAGCCAAGTATGTGCACTGTGTTGGATATGCAGAGTTGTATACATACGTGGTAGGGATCGACCGGATATCCGGATCCGGATCCGGCCGGATCCAGTGGATCCGGCGCCGGATCCGGATCCAAACCTGCCGGATCCGGATCCAGTATCAAATTGGCACTTCTTGACGACAACTATTTGTTCCAAGGGTCCCCCCTTTGGTTTTTATGGTCCGGCCGGAAAATTTTTCTGATGCGTCCCCCCAATTGACCAAATTTGGCCTAAAAATCAAAAATTTCCCACATTTTTTTCCTGGGGGCTACCGCCCCCAGACTCCTGCAACTCTTTGGCTTACTATTCCTTGTCATTATCTTGCATCAAAGCCTATACATGAGTACATTATGCTGCATTTGCATGTCTACACGAATATAGTATGCTGCATTTTGTTGTGTAATATATACACTGTCTTCTGTCTGATGTGACGTTCCCTGTCGGAAAAAAATTTCTGATACGTCTCCAGTTGACCAAATTCAACCTAAAAATTTAAAAATTCTCCATTTTTTCCTGGGTGCACCACTGGTTTTTACTACAAACAGACTCAATTCATTGCCCTCGATATGGCTGCGGCTATAACAAATTAGCGTAAAGCTGAAAAACGCTATTATAAAAAGTCAAAAAATTTCTTCAGACCCCCGCCCACCCCCCGAAATCGAAGTCTGGGACAGCCAATGGTCAAGTTAGACAAAAATTTTTTGAAATTTTTTTCATTTTTGGAAAAATGTCTGTGTGTCTCAGGCTGGATCCGGATCCGGCAGAAATTTTGGATCCGGTCGATCCCTAATACGTGGGCAGGTAGCCGATTCTGGGGGGGGTGAGCCATCGGAAGGGGGGGGGTCATCGGAAGGGGGGGTGTGGAGCAACTTTTCCGCCAATGTTTGCTCCGTGACCCACCTTTTTAACTTAGTGAAACACTGATTTTGCCGTCTGAGTACCTCAAAACATTCTGGGGGTGGGGGAGGGTGAAGCAGCTGTCTGAGGGGGAGGGGGAGTTACGATGCCTTCTGGGGGGGGGGGGGTGAAAAACAGTGGCGTAGCCAGGGGGGGGGGGCAGGGGGCCAATGCCGACCGCAGCGGTTTTGGCCCCCCCCCCTCAGCGATTTGGGGCCCCCCCTCGGATAAAAAATTTGGGTCGCGTAGCACCCCCCTTTCCCCGGTAGACAAACTTCGAAAATTTTCGGGCACTTTGGCCCCTTCCTCAACTCGATCCTGGCTACGCTACTTACAGAGTAATTTATGTAGTGGTTATGATATACAAATTGTTAGATTTGCGTAGCCATAAGTTCAGGGGTGGCGGAACAATTCAAATCCGGCGGCTTTTATACAATTCTAGAAGATTTGCGGTTTGCCAGCTATCATAATATGTAACCGGGTTGTCAAATTTATGGGACCCTCCACCCTAGCCTCTCGATTTCGTGGAAAGGGGGGTCCCCATCCCCTCTCATACATATATGCCAGCTATACTTATCGTTATCCCAAAGATTCTGTTTCTGACCCTAAGACACGGGCCATCGAGAGGGCTGCGTCCATCCATTACAGAGGGCTGCGTGTACTGAAACTAGAATTATTTATGTTGTATTTTATCTTTTTGTCTTTTCAACGTTATCCTAATCCATCGTGGCTGGTAAACGCTATACATTTAACGATTAAATGATGATGAAAATAACATGAAAAGAATATGATGAAATTTATTTTAAGAGTATTATCCTTGTATGCGTGGTAAGATATATGATGCTGAAAGGTGTTTGGTTTGCGAAATCAAAAGCAGGGCATGAGAATTTAGGCTTTACTTGTATATAAAAGCGCAATAAGTCATCATGGCGTTATGCGCTGAAACGAAACCTGTTTGTGTGATGTTTCAGGGCTGTGCCAGTTTCCTGATCGAGTACCACCTGAGCCTGGGCTACCCGGACGAGGTGGATCTGTTCATAGCGCAGGCCGTGCTGCAGTTCCTCTGCTTTCGCAAACCGGTGGTCGCCTCGGACACCCTGCGCCGCTACGCCGCCGACCACCCGGCCATCCGCCCGGACAGCTTCCCCTTCGTGCAGCCGCTGCTCAACTTCCTCTGGCTCCTGCTGGTCTGCATCGATACAGCCAGCTCCAGCAATCGACCACCCAACGTCACCCACTTTTCCATGCTGGTCACGCACTATCACATTTCCATACAGCGCGACCCGGAGTATAGAAGCTATTTGGATAGGATTGGACAGATCTTTTTCGGCCTTCCACCACCGGCGTCCGCCGACGGGCCGTTTGGAGGCGGGTTTTTGCAGAAACTCTTCTCCGGGATTCTGGGCGGCAGTAGCGAGCCCGGCGAGGACAATAGTTATGACTCGGACAGTGACCCTGGGGTTAGCGGGCCTAGCAGCTTCTGGCAGTCCACTCCTGGCAGTGCCGCTAATGACCAGTGCCCGCCGCTGAGTGCGGCTACGGTTACTGAAGAAGAATTAGATTAAAGCTTCTTCTGTATATTTTATTCTATGCTTTTTTGATCCATTGATTAATATTATGGCAGATTAAACTTAAGTTGGTAGCATGAAATCGACAGAGTGTGAAAATATATATGAGTAGTAGAAAAAAAGTTGTGACCACTGCTCGCTGAAAAAATATATTTACGCATTTTCGTTATGTCCACAAGGTGTGGTATTACGCAAACCTCAGGGCAGCTACCTTAGTCTGCTAAATCTTTTAATGGATTAAATTCATTTACATGGCTATATCCTGGACAGAGATAATTCAGGGAAATCTTGTGCCGTAATTGTGAGAGTTTAATAGTTTTTGGAGCCCGGTTCTCCTGTTTTGCCCTGCTTTATTTTTTCAAAAAACTTGGAAACAGCCAGGATTAGTTTGTGTATACTATAATATACTGGTTTGGTATGGGTACTTTCATTTATATATATACTAAATTAAATGCATTAACATGGAAACTATTTCAACAATTGTATCAGTTACAAAATGGTGTATAACTAATTGTGTAGTAGACGAATTAGAAATGTGTTCTAATCAGGGTTGGCAAGTCTCGGGTTCGCAACCGAGACCGAGACCAGGCAATCGAGACCACCCAAACGAGACCTACGAGACCGAGACCAGCCCTTGGGGACCTATTTTAAAATTTCAATTTTAGATATAAGGTATTTTGAAATGTGGCAAATTAGTGATTAAGTTTGAAAAAAGTGACCATTAGGTTGCGAGAAACTTAACAAAATTGTACAAGCAAGCAAGCAAGCAAAATAATTTATTCAACTGAAAAGAACACAACAAAAATACAAAATATTAGTAAAGCAATCAAAATGAACTTTAATCAAACTAATGATAATAAACGTAAACAAGTATATAATGGATAAATAATAACTAAAGTATATAATAAGCAACATGTACTAAATTTAATCAGCGAAAAGGACAGGGGAAGACCAGTCTGATCAAACGACCCTCCGCCCCTTAAGGAAACTAAACAAATCTATGTTTTTCAATTTCCGTTCGAACTCAGGTAAGCTTGGACTTAACACAACTTGAGTCCAACCAGTTCTGAGTCCAATCAGCGAAAAGGACAGGGGAAGACCAGTCTGATCCTGTACAGACCGGATGCATGGGAGTAATTGACAACCGGAGAAGAGGATCATTTTCCTGCTATTCTGACAATTTTTGGATATTCTTTTGAAATTTCGCACACTTCTTTGCATGACGTTGTACCATAGGCATTTTGTAGTGCATACTGCATACATAGGTTGGCAGTTTTGCAGCGTAACTCCGGTGCTAGCGTAGAATCGTCCGTGCTGGTGCTACTATCAGAAGTTCTGATAGTAGCACCATTTGAAAAGAAGAGTTTCTCTTGCTAACTCAGTTATGTGGGGGGGGGGGGAAGCCGGAAGGCTTGTTGCTCCAACCCCAACCACTGTATACCCAAAAAGTTATTTGATTGTGCTTAGGTTTTTTCAGATCCTTAATGTTTTGACATGCGGTAAAAGGTTGGGGCTCAAGAAAGTTCAATTAAACTGCAGCAAAGTTGCAGAAGCCAGCAAATTTTTAATTACAATTTTAACTACGAAGTTAGCACTATTTGGTAAAATATGATGGTCAGTATTCTACTATTTGACATATATCCTTGAAAGGTTCCAGATAAGTCAGACACGCAGGCAACCTATTCTAGCTCAAACTTTAAAACTCCAGCCTAATAAAAATAGACTGTGGATAATACAAAGTTTAAACTTTAGTTAGGCAGGATTTGCCAGTGCACTGACATTCCCTTCCTGGAGCAGACAGTTTACCTTTTCATGCTTCGCATTCTATTCGGAAGACGGAAACTTAAGTTCAAAAATGTTAGTATATAACATACATGGGCGTGGGGGGGTTTGAGGGGGTTCTCCCCCCCCAGAAGGCAACTTCAGCCCCCCAGACAGGTGCTTCACCCCTTCCAGATTGTTTAGAAGTTGCTCACGACGGCAAAGTCGGTGGCTCACGAAGCGAAAATGAACGGAAAAGTTACTCCTCACCCCCCCCCCGAATTCGCCCGCTGCCCACGTATGGTATATAATCTTGCAAAATTTTCGAAACTTCAAGTGTCATCTAAAATACCAAGACCATCCTATGGCAGGTCTCGGTTCTTCTACGGAGACCGAGACCAGCCTGGTCTCGGTTTCTTACGAGACCGAGACCGAGACTGCCATTCCTGGTTCTAATGCTCTAATTATATACCGTTACGGGTATATAGATGTTAATTTGCATTTAACTAATTCTTTGAATTGATTTTGAATAACTGCTTATATATATTATTTTAGTCTACTATAAAATGGCCTCAGCTATCACATTGAAAGTTTCACCGAAAATAGCTGAATTTCTTGAAAATGAAAGGGACTTGCCCAAATTTGGATTCAGCGACTTAGGATTATTATATTTTGACACAACATCATGAACGATAAGCAGCCCGTGATTAGAGTAGCAATCTACTTACTTTGGCTAAAGTAAGCCAAGTTTCACTGAGTTACGTTTTGTTTGGTTCAATTGACTTATAACTAAGGGGGTGGGATGGGGGGAGACCCCCCAAATTGGGGGGTAGGGTCCCAAAAATTTAAGCAAAATTTAGTAACAATGGCAATTTGAGAAACTTTTACAAAATTTAGAGTATTTTTGGACGCACAGGTTAGGTGTGTGTGTCCTCAAAATTTTGACCCCGTTACATGTATGATTATGAGTACTTGAAAATCAGGCATTTTGTAGGGTTTAGTTAGCTTTGTAAACGTTTGCTCTTTTAACTTTTTATTATGTAACTTCATACTTCGACAGGCGAACAATGATAAAGTAGTTAATATTATCCTGTGCTGCCTTCGCGAATTATTGTAGTATTGTTAGTTAATACAATTTTTATTTTTACTGGCATTATGCAACGTATAGTCTCAGTATATGTACTATACCCCCCGGGGCAAAAAATTGAATTCAAGCCATTGGGTTAAAAGTACACCCCCATACAAGACAAAGTCTAACAGGTATATGTAGGGCCTGTTGAAAGTTGACTACGTACAAAGCAAGCACTACTAGTTCTACATTACTTTATTATAGTACCTACTAACCTAACCTGTGTTTAGCAGCTAAACAATAAAAATGTCATAATAGTCGCTTTTGGTCAGACAGGGATAAAAATTGCTTCAGTCTTATTATATAGGCGGAATAATAGTTTATTAATTAATGTAACGTATACTGCATTAAATAACAAACGCAAGTATTGGAATGTTTCAGTTTGAATGTAGCCGCCTTGTATTGCTTCTAATAAATCTTGTTCTGTTTTGTCTTTTGGAAATAAACTTTATTTATATTAATATGGTTAAATCATAGGATTGTTTGTCTCAGGTTCTGTACATGATTAAACTAAACGGGCTAAGGGATAGACCGCTGGCTTAGCTCGGCTTGGCAAATTGCCGTTGGCTCTGGCCTCGACAATTTTGCCAAGCCAGTCCGAGAGCTTAAACAGCAGAGGGATTTCGACACCTAACTCTCGAAAGTTTGTAAAACTCTTGCCAGATCCAAAAAGGTACATCTGTTTAGAGTATATATACTTCTGTGTTTTTTATTGACCAAATTGAGTCTAAAAATCAAATTTCTCAACATTTTATTCTGACGGACGTATATACCTACGGCTTTGAAATCGGTCAAAATAAAGCTTGAATTTTTACTGTTTGACTAGCACAAAAAACACGAAAATCCCTTCCCTGAGCGCTGAGCCTACTAATTATTGACCCCTCCTCCCGTTTCGGTCGAGCCCCCCCCGCCTATTTCAGATAGGGTGTCCTCCCCCACAGCCCAAAATTTTGTGTACCTATAATACGTATAAAATCGTAACATTTAACGTATAATAATCATTTTTTCGCCAAAAAGTAGTGTTATCGTGAATTCTGTACTCTCCCTCCATTTTGGTCGCCCCCCTATCCATAGGGGGGGGGGACTGCTCCTCCCATCCCGCTCCCCCCCATGAAATTTTGCCTAAAATTATATATGGCAGGTGGTTCAGCTTAGGAAAAAAATTTGTTTTTTCCGCAGTTTTGCATTATTACAGTTCAATTTTAACTACGTCGTGGCGTCAATACTGGTATCGAAGCTACATTTAGAGCTGATTGGAAACAGTAGTCAGCCAGCAAGGGTCGGGGGGCGATGCCCCCGAAGCAGATAAATTTTTATTGACCCAGTGAGATCAGCAAAAGAAAAGTGACGTTCAAGTGATGAAAAGTTCAAGAAGTCGTCAGGTTTGAAGTGCGGAGTGGACTGTGGACAAGATAAATCTTTTATGAACAGTGTTACAGTCCTGGCCTCAAATAGTGTCCGTCTGTCTACTCGGAGTTTACACGAAGTCCACTCGGACTCTCACTCGAAAGTAAAGTGAAACCACTTCGTGTGGTCCACTCGAATCCTCAGTTAACCTTTGGTGACCTTTAACCAGCCTGGCTGGTCTCTATACCCCTGCATATGTAGTAAAGTAAACCTACCTAGCTAAGTATGCGTAAAAGTTTTACTACACTACTGTGCAAAAAAAGTTCTCTGTTCGTCGGCGTACGACGAGCTTCGTCGTTCGCAAAAAGTGACGAACGGTGGCCGGAAAGTGACGAACAAAAATTTTTCAAAAAGTGCTCTAAAACACATTTTCAGTGTAAAAAAGTGAAAAATTGAAAATTTTTTGTTCGTCATTTTCCGGCCACCGTTCGCAACTTTTCGCGAACGACGAAGCTCGTCGTACGCCGACGAACAGGGAACTTTTTTACTCGCAGTACTGTAGCTGTGACCTTTGACAAGAGCCGGCGAATTTTCAGATTTTCTGAAAAGTTTGTTGCATAGATTTTCTGAAAAAAAACTAAAAACATTATATTTCTGGAACTTTCAGACATCCAGCTGCTGCAGCCAGAGGCCAGGGGTGGACGCGCGTTGTGGGTACCCGCAGGTTGGGTCGGAAAATTTGAGTGGTGACTGGTGACTGGTGGGTCAACCCGAGTGTAGCCACTAGTCACAGTCAGTCACCAGTACCCGCTTCAGGCTAAATATTTTTCCGACCCGCGAAACGTAACAAATTACTGTTGAGAAGCCAATTTTACAGAATTTTGAGTACGTACTGCGTAATAGTGCTATTCGTTCAAAGTGCCATTGTGTCTGTGAACAATGTAAAGTACTGTGCACACAGTACATTTTTACGCGGCCCCCTCAGGGGCCGCGTATATACTGTATTTAGATTCTCCGATTTCTGTGTAATTTAGGGTAGCCTAGGTCGATTTTCCTACGTTAAATTACACTATTGAGGCAGGTAGGTCGCCTTCGGTCAGTCTGACTGAAGAATTCCAGTTTCGAAAGATATAAAGCCAAACTTGCGAAGTCAAAACAGGTTGCCCGGGGTGATTCGAACCACCGACCTTCTGATTTGCAATCATATGCTCAGTAAAGACAAGACGCTTTACCATCTGAGCCAACCGGGCTTGAACTGGTTGACTCTGAATAAAAATATTATAATTGCAGAAGCCGAAGAGCAGCAGAAGACATACTTGCGTAGTCCTTACATATTAGTATTGATCTGTAACAATCGACTATTTAAGTTTTTTTAGTGATTGCAAACTTCGACGAAACATCGTTACGTATAGTGTACCTGCTGCGAGTCCGGTATGATACACTGACGGGTAATTACATAGTTGGTAGTAGTATGACAGATCATGCGCATTAATGCCAATTATTCGCAAGCTAACACCGTAACTTGATGGTCTAGCGGATTGATTCTCCCTCTCGGTGCGACAGATCTGGGGTTCGACTCCCAATCGAGAAATTTTTTTTATTTTTTTAAAATCATGTTTCATTTTGGCGCGCATAATATATTGATTTGTAAAATACAATATTAACTACAATAATTTTTTTCGCAACACAGTAGCTAATCTGTAATTAAACAATTAAATTTCCTATTGTCGAAAGGTTAACGCAGAGGCTCAATATTGACACCCCGACGTCTATAAAATAAAAATTTCTCACTCAACAGACGTGTTTGTTGAGTTCGCAGTTCACCAGCAAGACTTTGGAGCTAATCAGCAGTAGATGTGTACATAAATCGAGATTTACTAGTCTTTTATCCACAAATAATGGCCGCGTTTTATATTTCCTGTGGAATATCGACACTCAAAGCCTCACATTTTAACCACTCCTCATTCAGCAGAAGAGCTTGTTGCACATTACGGCCTAGCCATACTTACACAGTACTGTGCGAAGAAAAGTTCCCTGTTCGTCTGCGTATGCAGGTACGAGGAGCTTCATCCGTCGCGAAAAGTGACCAAGGTTTGCCGGAAAGTTACGAACAAAAATTTTTCTGAAACAGTGCTCCCAAGCACATTTTCAATGGAAAAAAAGGAAAAGTTGAAAATTTTTTGTTCATCACTTTCCGGCCACCGTTCGTCACTTTCTGGCTAATCTTCGTCACTTTTCGCAAAGGATGAAGCTCATCGTACGCCGACGAGCAGGGAAGTTTTCTTCGCACAGTACTGTGTGAGTATGGCTAGGACGTAATGTGCAAAAAACTCCACAAAATAACGAGGGGTTAAGAAAATGCAGCTGGCCGCTATTTCTGTCTGCGCACTGCGCAGGGCATAACAAATCATGATACATGGAAATGTGACCACATGTACCCAAGAAAACAATAGTGCTAGGTTTTGGCTGTGAAAAGTTGCGAACGTTTGCTCATTTCTGGCAGCTTTGCATAGCTTAGTAAGAATTGCAAACTTCTGTCGTTTGCATATTTTTACCCACCCATGTACACTATGACAAATGTAACCGTATTAGAATAAATTTTCCACGTCAGTGGATAGGATGTACGCTTCCGTGAGTTAGTTAAGTTTCCGCTTAATGTGAGTCATGTCAGGGTCAGGGTGCGACTTATTTAATTTACATTAGCTTTAATTACTAAAGTACGTTTAATATTTTTTACTTTTTTAAAATTCAATTTATGCAAAATTTTGCCACTGGCCCCTATACAAATTTGGAAGTTTATTTCTTTATCAACATTGTTATTGTTCATTCCGCCGAATGTTTTGTTGTGAAAATTAGTAAAATTAACGTATGTCACTTCACTCACACTGATAAAATTAAGTAAATAAAAAATAATAAGCCTTGGTATAAAACGTTGGGGTTCCTGCTTGTAACCATCTTCTAGTCTGTTTCACAACTTAGCAACAAAGAAGGATGTTTTTTCAAAATCAGGTGGCAATTCTGCTGTTTAGTTTTTTACTGGTCGTCGTTAAATCCAATTTCCTGCCAGTGTCAACTACTGGAGCTTGGTAAGCACCAAAATAATGCCTACATAGCTACTTTAACTAAGGCCCCATTACTATGCCAGATTAAACGGACTGGACTTATATATTTTCATCCGAGGCTTAGCACTGGATGTCATACTAAGGTAGTGATTGAAATAAGTATAGTATCAAATATGTACTTAGTATCAGGAGTACATTATAATCTCTCACTCTGTATAGAAGAAGAGCGAGACACTCGTCAGCCGGCCTGTGTTCTAGCGCGGTGTGTTCTTGTATATCTGTGTCCTCGGTGTGTCCTGTGTTCTTCTGAGTACCCACGACCCGCGTCCACCCCTGGTGCTGAGACAAAGAATATACTCGAAGTCATACCTTAAGAGGGTCAGAGAGAGCCTTGTTCCGGCCAATTAGCTGGGTGAGCGAAAAGTGACAAGTTTTATTTATGCTTGTTTCTATCTGTGTCCGTAAAGAACTGTTATTAGCAATCATTAAGAATGTGAATAGGACTTTTCGCGCAAAAAAGTGCTTTGTGTTGTGCAAAATTTGCTAGTCTCGCTTACTATTCAACAACAGAAACTGGCTGTAAGTTTTATTCATTATTCTGCAAGAGCTGATTAAATGTGGCCCAACAGGTCTTTAATTTTGATTTTGAAATCCTAGCGGGCTGCAAATGTTAAAATGCTCATGTGCGGAGTATGTTTTACACGTCTGCCATCGTTAAATCGCAACCGTCTACTTCATTTTACCTACATATTATATAAGTGTAATAAAACAGGGTTAACGAGCCCCCTGATTGATACAGGTTTTGTCCCGTTTTGGTTGTAGCTGCAAGAAGTGAGCTACTGGTCGATCTGAGTACGTAGTTTAGCAATCAGACGTGGCGCGGAATGAGGCCACACTCTGAGGCGGAACCCCACGTTTTGCTTATTTCCCCAAAACCCCATTTCTCCCCTATGTCCGTACGAGAGCGCCTGATTCAGTTAATCGTCAAGTGTGTAAGCCCTAAGTTCCCCCCTGAAGGATAGGACGAATTTAGCATAGAAGGAAGTACGAATAATAAGTAATAATGTCCTTAACCAGTATCCGCCCCTTTCCCTTTTGCTCCTTGTGAATATTTGAAGCCGATTGTCATGTAATAATTGCCCATTTGTCCGTATGCATTATTGGTATTCATATTTGTCCGTATTGTCTGAGGGTCGTGTTTTATTGATCAGTAATTAACCAGTTTTAAGCAGTGATTTGGAAGTCCCCCCTGAGAGTATAGAAGCTAGCCGGATAGTTGTTTTTAAACAATATCTGTGCAAAGCCATAGCATTAGCCAGATATTGGCGAGCTAGCTGGAAGCTAGAAAAGCAGTAATTAGCGAAGTTTGGTGGTTAATAACTACGTAATTAGTCAGTCTTGTGGAACATGAAATATACCGAATTGTAGAGCATAAAGTAGTGAATAATCGTAGAAAGTTTGAAGTCGTTTGGAATTATGTAGCCGAAGTTATTCGAAGTTAGATTGTAAAATTTAGTCGAATTTGAGCAGAATCGTAGGCGTGAAAAGAGTAGTTTTGGAACCTAATTTTGTTATGTTATAATTCAGTAATTAATAATTGTAATGCATTCGTGTTTGGTATTGTTTGACTCGTCGTTGGCACATAAAGTTTATTAGTTAGTTTAGTATTATACGTAATTGGTTAAGTTCAAGTTAGTATATATTCGGTTTTTTAGTATTTCCCTATTTCACCCATTTCCCCCCTTTCTCCTTTTCCTCTTCCTTTCGTAATATTTTGGTAATACTGTTTTTCCCGTTTTGGTACTTGAGTTTTCTGGCCGCCCAAGAAGAAGTGAGATAAATTACAGTACCTGGGGCGACTAGGAATCAAGGGTTATTAAAAAGGAATTAATATCGAGGTGTGAGGGCCAGCAGCCTTCGACCCCCCAGCCCTCAAGTGAATTTTTGTAAAAGTGTATTTAGGCGGGCCTAAGAACGGCCGCTTCTGATTGGTTAGATTCGGGATCGGTAGATCCCGACAAAGCATTACAAAGGAAAAAGCCGCCCCCCAAGTTGTAGCTAAGTCAGTCGGGTAGAAGTTTTCCACCGAGTACGGTCGCTCCATCTTTCTCCTGCTCCCCTGCTCTGTATTTGCACCATTTGCCCCTGTCCTGTAATTTTGCGTTGGCATCTAATAAATTAGTACATCCAAAATCCCGACTCGGCCTTTATTGTTGATCCAGTGAGCGAGATCGCCATCGCGTGTGGTATTAGCCCAGAGGGCTCTGAACTGTTCGTAACTTAACTGCCGCGCATTAGTGCATTTCCTTTTCAGGGGCCACTAGGCCACCATATTATTTGCCAGTCCCCTTCGCGCTATTCCGCGCCCCCCGGCTTTCGCTGATTCCCCCCGACCGTGCGTATTCGCGCCCGGTTACCGTGCTGTCGTTCGTGCCGCTGCTCGGTCTGTTTTCCCCCCGCTTGCGCTGTCCGGCGCCCATACCCCCCGTGTGCCCGTGTCCGTGCGTCGTACCGCCCGAGTCTGTCCAGGTCCCAACGCTGCCGCGTCGTGTCACGCTGCCGCGCCACCAGTTCCGGTCGTCGGTTCCGCCTCCCACGCTAGCCCACTTCCTACCGCCGCCTGTCCCGCATGTCCTGCGTCCGTAAACCGCTCCGCCGTCCGTTCAGTCTCCCCCAGCAGCCTGTCCGACCGTCCCCAGGTCCTTCCGCTGTCCTATGCCTCCCGCTGTCCGGCCGTCCGCGCCCACCAGTCCAGCTCCCCAGGATCCAGTTAATTGTTAGTTGTGTTGTAGAAGTTGCTAGGTAGATAGCCTGCTGACCCTTAGGATAGAGCGTTTAGTAGACCTGTTGAGTTGACCAGTAGACCTATTGCAGCTTTAGTTCTAGCCTAAAAGTGTCAGGCTAGAAGAGTGCCGATTCCAGTCTAGGGCTTTTCAGGATTATCTTGTGTTCTGTGCTGTCTTGTATGTCCTTAGCGGTTGAACCAGTTGAACCAGATCTCAGAGTCCATTACGCGCGTTATTTAGGGTTTAGATTGTAGTTACGATTGATTGTTAGGTGTATTGTGCTATCTCTTTCAGGTTACGTATTATTGCGCCAGTCGCACATAGTTTCTAGTACGAGTACAGTTCCGAAGTCTTAGTCAAAAAGTAAAAGAAAAGTTTTATTGCTGAGATAGCGTTTGGGGAGTTGATCCGTAGTTGTCCCCTGACACCGAAAAAGCAGGTGTCACAGTTGAGCTAGGCATCTGAAGCAGGGTGTAAGTTCCTAGTTATCCTCGGTCTTGGTGTCCCCCCCGAATCACGACGGGCAGAGCAGAAAAGCTTGTCCGAGCAGTTCAAATCCCCTGAAACCAGTTGCTCAAGTGAAGGTTTAAGTAGCAGCTATAGGAGAGGCAAATTTTGAGTAATCCACACGTTGATTGAGAGTTAGCGAGAACTTAGTCAAAATTAAAGGGTGTGCTTCTATCATTGAGAGATCAGTGAAAATCTGGGTAAACACGATCGCCGTGGAGGTAGTACTGTTAGTGTTTTCATATTGTCTTTGTGTTTACGTACGTTTCGGCGATCGTAAGCATTTTGACTGAGTTAGCACGCAGAGGTACTGAGCCTAACTACGAGGTTGGACTAGGATCCTAAGTGACCTAAACGGATCTCCGTAGTTTAGTCTTCTGTAGTTTCTCGGTTCCCTTTTCGAAGGGTGGAGCCCCCGCAAAAACATTTCTAACCTCTGCTACCCCACTGAGCTGAGTTTGAGTTGAGAGATCCGGTATATTCAGGAGAGTTAGGTAAAGTCAGTGATCTATTGTAATGTCGCAGTATCAAGCATTCAGTACCTAAACGTCACACCCTGTTTGCGACGTATGTATTGTATTGTTCGTATTGTGCTGTTGGTAAATCTAAGGTGAAGTGATCGTCAAGTTCAGTCCGAGTCGAAGTAGAGTTCTCGCGTAACACAGCAAAAAGTTTATTGATCACACTACATTTGGAGCACTCCAGTTTATCACAGGCGCACACAGGCCTACCTAGGACTTTCTACTTGAACTCATTCTGACACTTCAATGACAATGAGTGTCAGAATGAGTTCAAGTAGAAAGTCCTAGGTAGGCCTGTGTGCGCCTGTGTGTAACCCGCATGCTGAAGGCGTTGTAGTCCCGTTTTGTTCGAAAGGGTCGGAGTACCCTGAGCTGTCGAATTTTCATGTCCCCCCGATGGTCCCATAGAGTGGGATAATACGTGTGCCCCCTCGTCAGAACATTTGTATCAGGCAGCTGTAGCTAGTATATTGGGCGATGAGCAGAGTGCTTAAGAGATTTGGAAGTCCCCCACCCCCTAGATAGTAAGCGCGTTAGCAAGAAGTACAAGGATAGTCTGTCGGCCAAGAATGAGGCCAATTGGAATATGTTTGCGGAATTCATTATGTTGTCTATTGCGTTTGCGAAGTTTCGTGTAGATAGTTGTTTTGTATATATCAAGAAGTTCCGGCATTTTCATAAGTTTTGGGAGCGTACCCTAGATAATCGTTGGGCGGTAGGAGCCCATGTGAATGATGTACGTATGGCGCTTAAGTATGGTGGTCACCAGTTAGCTAGAATGAAGTCGTTGATAGTGAATAAGAAAGCACGTAATTTAATGGGCCAGATAATGCAGCTGATTTCCGATGACCACAACAGCAAGTATGTGGAGGAGAAACCCCTGACCTTTATATTCGGCGATGAGAACGTCGCGAAGCTGAGCCAGTGTGAGTATTATTTCGAGAAACAGGTTCGCTTCTTATCATGGTCGAGTGGTAATGCGGAAACGATTTGGCGTTTGGTAAGAGCTTAGTTTGGTAACCCGTTAATCGGTCATATTATAGTAATAACACCCCCCTCCAATTCCTATGATAAGATGCGGAAATCAGCTATACCTAGACAAAGTGAAGTACGTCCCCCTAAGTGTACAGGTGAACGCAGTGATGTCTATTGTACACACCTATTTGGGCACTCTTTTAGGTATTCAATTACAACTTTTGCATTATGTACCTACCATACAGGGGTGGACGCGGGTCGTGGGTACCCGCGGGTACCCGCGGGTTGGGTTGGGTCGGAAAATTTTAGCCGTGGGTCGACCCGCGGGTACCCACTTCAGGCTACGCGGGTCGAAAAATTTTTTCGGACACGCGGAAACTGGAACCTGAAGAAATTGTCGACAAGGGTCCCCCCTTGGTTTTTATAGTCCGGCCAAAAAAATTTCGGATACGTCTCCAATTGACAAAATTTGGTCTAGAATTTTAAAAAATTCTAAAAGCTGCCGCCCCCAGACCCCTGCAAACTCTGTGGCTTACTATTCCTTGTTATTAACTTGCATGAAAGCCTATATATGCTGTCTACTAGAGTACATTATGCTGTATTTACTTGTGTAATATACTGTCTGATATGAAGTTCCCACCTTTTGTTTGAATGTTATGAAGCGGCCGCGTGTATACTATATTCAGATTTTCAAACTCCTACGTTATTTTGGGTAGGTCAAATTGCTAGTGTTAACACTAGAAAGGCAGGTACCTCTCTCAGCTCTGTCATAATATCATGCAACTTGGCTGAACTGTCATGCTCTGAAAATGCCGTAGAATGCAAAATATCCAGCTCCGGGGTGGAATCGAACCACCAACATTCTGACCATTAATCAGGTGCTCTGTAGATGCACGCAGCACTACTAACTGAGCTAACCGGGCTGATATGCAAACTGCAAAATTGCACATAATGTACTTAAATTGATCACACCTAATGAAACGAAACAAATTTTGATTTTGATTTTTTAAACGAAACACACAACTGATGATGACTATTACAGCAGATGAGCAAAAACCTAAAATAGAGGTGTACAAGTCTCATGAAACATAATTCGACATAAATTATATTTCTGTTCTCTGATATCAACATATCACAGTATTATTTATCCCATGTCAATGTTTTATTTATATAGTCAATGTATTATTTATTAGTAGTATTTATCCTGCTTGCTTGTGACTTTCACAATTTCTCAACCAAAGTTGAAACTCAGCTTAAGGAGCGTTAACGAATATCTTACCTTGTGGTCTCAGTGGTACAGTGGTTAGTGCTTAGTGCTTACGACTTTGAATTGGAGGAATCGAGTTCGAATCTCGGTGAGACCAGTTTTTTTTAAATGCGACTGTAATATTTGATTTAATTTTTCGAAATAAGCTTTTGACTTGAAAAATTTATCAGTTTTTTCTCAAGACATGCTTCGAGCTACTCAGCAGTAAAAATGTAAGCAGCACGATGGACTTGAAAATCTTTTATCCAAAAATAATGGCCGCGTTTAATATTTCCTGTGGAATATTGACACTCAAACCTGACAATGAAACCACTACTCACTCAGCAGAAGAGCTTGATATTTTACCTGTCGGAAAACTTTTTGATTACGTCTCCAGTTGACCAAATTTGTCTGAAAAAAACCTCCATTTTTTCTGACGGCTGCTGCCCCTAGACCCCCGCAGCAGTTAGTTTATTTAATTTAAATGACCAAATTTACATTTTATTATAAGGTTTTAAGCCTTTTTTATTAAGTTATTTTTTAAGCCACTTCGCCAATAAGTGTAAAAATAATTGGATTCTGGGGGCTGAGGCGCTCAGACCCCGCAATAGTGAGTTTAAACAAGTGAGCAAAAAAGTGGACAAGGTGCAACCCCCTTTTTCAAAATTCTGGCTACACGCTTGTGTATAATGTACGTTATGGTTATAGAGTGGTGTGGTGGGTCAAAGTGGGTCGCGGGTCGGGTTTTACGGCGCGGGTTGGGTCGCGGGTTACCCACGAGTGTCGAGCCGCGGGTTGGGTTGGATCGCGGGTCGAAAATTTCGACCCGCATCCACCCCTGCCTTCATATTACTCTGCATAGTGAATTCTCACTTTATACGTGCAACTTGTGTCTGGCGTCTACAACAAAGATAAAAGCGTAGATAAACTGGTAAAGTATATATTTTTTTATTGGTTGCAAGAATAGAATACATGATATAGTTGTTTTTTTGCATAATATGATTAGCATTAGGCATTGCGATCTTTATTTTGTTTAATTGACGTGTCTTAGTTGCATTACTGCCGTGTTTTATATTCCTAGGAATATGGTCAACCAGCCCACCCTAATAAATTGGTCACTCGGTAAATCTGACTCAATTCTCTACTCGCAAGACGTTCTTGTTTACGTTGGTTTTCTGCTCACGTCGTTTGTTCATATTTGTCTACTTTTTGTTTTAGGTGCAACAGCCCACGGCTAGAAACCTTTGTATCGCCAAAAACGCAAGATGCCTGCAATAACTGGTGCGCCGATAAAGGATATCGATATTGCATGTGGGATTACGCTAGAAGTGATGGCTTTTGCATGGCCTCTTACTTTTGTGACAACCAACTAATAGCCCAACACCAACTATATGACGTGTCTGAAAATTTGGGCTTTGTAAAGATGACTAAACCATGGATTCCAGTGGAAGACAGTCCTGGCGAGTACTGTGATCATGACAAAATTAATGGATATAAAAAGGACGAATTGGAATGCTTGCGATGGTGCGATAGCGAAAAAATGCAATATTGCATGTGGGATTACGGTAGAGGAGATGGTTACTGTTTGGGCTCCTATGCTTGTGTCCGTAAACGAATGGACGTTAACGGCGACCTATATCGTATTTGGCGAAATTCCAAGTTCATGACCTACACTGAAGGCTGGTCACTTTTCAACGAAGACGGCACGTGGTGTGACCATAATCCACGAGATATAATTCATGTGAACCCGCCAACAGAAGAAGCGTGCCGGCGCTGGTGTCGTGAACGGGGACGAAACTACTGCATGTGGGACTACATCGACAAAGAAACTGGCTTCTGCATGGCAACAAATGAATGTGAAAACCGGATAATGCCCGCAGACAAAAGTCGCTACCGCGTGTGGGTGAGCGACGGGTATGTCCAGGAGAAACTATTGTCATCGCAGTGGATGATCGGTCTCTGTCCAGAACAACCCAACAGTCACGATGAACTGCGGCGACTCGGAAAGGCGAAGAAACGGCAAAAAACGAAAGCAAATGCGGACGAAGAAGATCGTCAGGTACTGGAAACCATACGACGCGAAGCTCTGGAACGATCCGGAGCCGCGCCCGGAGAACAGTTTCAGTTTGGGGCGATGGCCATGGCGGACAACATTGAAGCCACGGGTTATCATCCCAGATATGGTGTTCCCGGCTCCGTTCCGTTTCATTCCGAGGAAATACTGCTTCACGTCGCTCGCTACGAACTGGTGACGCACAATAGGAATTTTGCTGTTGTTTTCGGCGACTGTCAACCCGTGATTCACATCTGGACAGAGCACAGTCCATGCATGATGTGCACTAGCTGGCTGACCATGTTCGCCGAAGAATTCCCTGGAATCAGGCTGGTGGTCGGATTCAACCGGTGGCTTATGGACAACGCAGCTGGACTGACTGGACTGCTACGTGAGCTAGAGCAGCCTGACAATTTGGAAGTTTATCAGTTCGATGTTGACAATAACAATCATTTGCAAGGCGGCAGACAGTTTTAGTCTTTTAACCATTGCGTTACAATCAGAGTATATCTGTATGTTTGTTTATTCTAAGAAAAGAACATGGAGAACATGTAATCCAATTAAAGACATTATTTAAAAAAATTACCTGTTAAAACTTATTGTATTTTTTATGTTCGTGTTTTATATTTAATTTCATTCATATGATTGTGTACAGTTTACATTGTAATTAGCGTCGTTTGCACCTAGTAATACAGCTGAATTTTAATAGAGTTAGTAGAAAGTCAATTATAGGTTACCTAGCAAATAAAAACAGAAAATTTTGCTAATTTTTGTGGTTTGTAAACTTTCGCCCGTTTGTGTGAACTGTTAACTAAAACTACACGAAATGCGAAAAACAAAAACCTTCCGCGTGGGTGGATAATATAATCTGGAGCCCGTGTATGACATATCACGTTTCAAGTTTTTTATTTAATTTGACTAAAAATAAAGTTTTAAAAAATTTCGAAATTTCAAGTTTTTCAGAGTTTTTGAAATTGTAGCGTTGTAAATCACAAAAAATCGTTCCCAGAACACTTTTAGAATTTCAGGAAATGAAACAAATTTGAGTTGAGTCCATTAGTGCAAAAATCATGCAAATCGGCTCAGTAAAGTTTAAACTCTAGACTGGGGCGGAATAACTGAAAAGACCCCCGGCCTCTGCTCAAGGTGCAGCCCCCCCGCGGATCGCACTAGTCTTCTGTCATTAATCCTATTGATTGGTCCTTGCTCCTGATGAGCCCCTCGACCGTATCGATTCACTGGTTAAACCAATTTTGTGGTCAACTGTGCCTATTGTTGTAAAAATCGTTACCCGGTCAAGGCGCATCACCATTAAGCAAAGTATTTTGATACTCTTGTAATTGAACCAACTGTAGTGCTTCCTCAAAAAAGCCTAGTCGGGACTCGGGACACATTCACAATTTTTCAGTTTTTGCTATAGGCCTTTGATAAAATATGTCCGTTTCCAATGCTGCAGAGCTGCTTCATCGAGCTATGGGAATGCGTCTGAAACCAGTAGTTTTACTACATAGGCATACTCGTTCACTGATTGGTCCGGCTTTTAATGTGCGATCATTAGCCTATCATTTCGTCAAGCAGTCATCATCTATAATTTAGCAATCCGGACAAGTCTTGTGATGAAAATGTTTTGTTAAAAACCTGACATAATGTCCCTAAATATCATTTTTGCTCTTATGTCAATTTTTCATAACGTTTTTCTGCGGGACTACGGTCTTTTAATAGGAAGCAAAAATTTCGCACTTGCGATCAATCGAAGTAGGTAATGAGTTGTTTCTTCTGCCTGATTACGTGATTTTGCCCCGAGACAAACAAAACTACCTTTATTAAAAACAAGGTATGTAAGTCCATGGTATTTAACCACGGTACCACTGAATTTTTCTGGTCGATAAGTTCCAATAGGTTTGACATCAGGATTCTCAAATTTCCCCACCAACGTCATGTTTACAATTTTCGCCATACTGACTATCAAAAATGACTGCAGCAGTGCACTCTTAATGGTTACAACAAAACAGATATGGTAACAGCAAAACAATAGTTAGCTATGGACAGCAAAACAATAGTTAGATATGGTTTGGCTTAATTGCGCCCTAATAGTTAGCTATGGCTTTGTTGCGCCATTTTCAGTTAGCTACTAAGCTTGGGTCTGCAAATAAGCTTCCAAAATTGGATTAAATTGTCCAATAAAATGAACTGTCATGCGGTTCTGTGTAATATTTATTTCATCAACAGTGAGCTCTTCTGCCTTCTTCTCCGTCTTCACTTCTTCCGTGTTCTTCTGATGGCAAAGTTGCAGGTGCCGGGTTAAGCGGTAGGGACGTTTAAACATCTTTTCGCAAAAATGACACTTGTGGAGTTTTGCTTTATGTACTTCTCGGATATGTCGAGACAAATTTTTCCTTAGACTGAACGTCTTAGGGCAGGCAAGGCACTTGTAACCATCCATGGTGAACCATTAATATGCCTGTGCACAGTGCCCTTTTATTGATTTCGGTAGTCAATAAAAACCCATAGCATAGTAGAAGCCTAGTAAGCCAGAGATGGAGCCTACTAAGTGTAAAAATATCGCTTTTTGGTTTTTGGTGGTTTCACTATTTGTATTTACCAACATTTTTACATTTACTACAAATAAAATATGCAATGTAACACATCCGTCGTTTACGCCACCACCACAACCACTGTTTGAGTACAATGTAACACATCCACCACAACCAACTATTATAGAACTTCAGGCAGATGGTAATGTTGGTATTGTTCAGGGTAATACTCGCGTAGTTTTTTCGTTGCGTCAATTTAACAAAATTCAGCAATTTCTTAGAAAATGTTTTTCACGGCAATGTCCCATAGCAACCACTAGTAATCTACTTTGCCCTTACATAGCAGAACAGTATAGTCTACAGCTGTGTCTGGCAGATGATAGGCAGGTCATGTTTGGAATTACAGGTCCTCTATATCTGACCAGAGAAGACTTACTGCAAATATACGAGATATGACTGCTACTGAACGCCGAAGACGTAAAGCGTTAGATCCACTCCAAAGACACTATTGCCCTTTTTTTGTCCCCCGGTTTTTTTTCCGGGGGGTGGGGGGGTATTTCCGGTCAGAAAAAGCCAAAAACAATAAAGAGTGGGGCTGTTTTTGTTACATTGGGTTGGTTTTTTGGGCTTCAAAAGCACAAGACATTGGTGACAGTCTACCAGAATCAGAAGAGTGGACGCTTAAATTCCTACCCGAAGCCCTAGAGACAGCGACAAGAGAAAAAATCCGCCAACATCCACAAATTGAACAATTACTATTGAAAACTATTGACAGTGACATTATAGCTACTTTTGATGCGCTACTTGCCTATATATTGCTGAAAATTAAGAATGAAATTGAGCATGAGTAGCATGTTGTTGTACTAATAAAAGGAATGGTCATTGTGCATTCGTGTTTTACTAATAGTAGTAGGATGAATACCTTAATCCCTACACCTTTTCTAAGGCTAAGTCACCCGTTTACTTGTATTGTAGCAGCGCCTACAAAGGCAGGTAAAACTACATTTGTGACAAAATTGGTGAATTACGCAAATCAGCTCATTAGTCCTGCACCACAGAGAATTATTTGGTGTTTTAGTGAATGGCAAAAGGCTTATGAAGCTATGCCAGATGTGGAATTTATCAAAGGGTTGCCTGACATAGAGTACTTAAAGTCTACACGCACACTATTAGTACTAGACGATTTAATGAGCGAACTCAAGGGAAACTTGGTAGAACTGTTTACTCGTGGTTGTCACCATTGGTCTTGCAGTGTAATTCTCATCACTCAAGATATTTTCTTTAATAAGCAACGCACAAATCGTATAAACAGTCAATATATAGTATTAATGAAAAATCCAGCCGATAAGTTGACTCCGTTAAATTTAGCTAAACAAATGTTCCCAAGTAAAACAAAAGGATTTATGGAAGCCTTTGAGCATGCAACTAGCAAGCCTCATGGATACCTTTTCATAGACCTTGATCAGGCAACACCAGAAAAGTTTAGGCTAAGGACCAACATTTTTCCTGACGAGTTCACTGGTGTATATACCCTTAGGTAATAAAAGTGATACGTGTAGATAAACATTGTTCAATATGGCTAAACGTTTCCAAAACAATCTAGACTACCTGCGCATACTATGCAAGTGTGGTCCAAACCAGCGAAAAGCAATTATTGCTACGGCAAGCGATGAACTTATAAAAACCATTTGTGACTGCATTGAGAATGTTTTATCGGGTAATGTCAAGTTATCAGCAAAAGACAAGAAAAGGTTGGGTAAACACAAGCATATTCTACGAGATATTAGACACTCAAAAAGGCTAAAGAGACAAAAAATTGTACAACACGGTGGATTTCTACCTGCGTTATTAGCACCAATATTAGGCATTGTCGGTGGACTAGTGAGTGAACTTATTGTCAACAAGTGATGGATTACTCAATACTAGTGAGACCAGAATTTTTCACTGAACATAACATTGATATTGACAAAAATATTCAAAATGTCAAGAAAAGGAGTTTACCCGCAGACATAAAAATGGCCTTGTATAGACAACAAAAGTATAGAAAACGATTGCTTCGAGATACAGGCAACGAAATTAAGATCAAGAGCAAGGAAAGTACTGAGGATCAGAGGAAAGAAACAGAGTTAGAACCTATAGTAAACAGCTTACCACAAAGTCATCGAGAAACTGGTAGACAACTGATTAACCATTTGCAGCGTGTTCCGGGATTTAGAGTAACAGAAAAAGGAGAAATTGAGTATAAAGGTAGACTGGTGTCAAAATCAAGAATTCACGACTTGGTGCATGATTTTGTTCGATATCGACCTTCGAAAAGTCCAGCGAAAGGATGGAAAGTTTTTGCTGAAGCATTGAGAGATAGCAATGTTCCTCGAGAATTTATAGGAAATCCATCCAGATGGCAATATATACAGGACGACAGTCCAACAAAACAATTGAGTTTTGAAACACCGCAACGAGGTACAGGAACATCAAAATTTTTAAATAAAACGAAATCTAAGACGAAATCAACACAAACAACATTACAAGCACTACGAGCACAAGAAACTTCAAAGCGAAAAAAGACGGAGGGAACACTTCAACAAGCACTCAAGAAGCTAGGATGGAAGACTGGGTGAAAACTACACTACACAAACTATACTATGATATCAAAAGTCCGGTTGCATACTCTAGTGTCCAAAAACTGTATACGGCTGCAAAACAGCATGCAATAACGCTTGCCCAGGTAAAACAGTGGCTTAAGGGTCAACATGCTTACACTATCCATAAACCAATACGGCGGAAATTTGCAAAAAGCAAGTATATTGTGGCCCATATTGATGATTGTTGGCAAATAGATTTGGCTGATATGGTCTCTGTTGCAGAACACAACGATGGCCAAAAGTATCTGTTAACGTGTATAGATATTTTCTCAAAGTATGCATGGGCAATACCAGTAAAGTCAAAAAACGGTAAAGATATCACTAAAGCTTTCTCGACTATAGAGCGAAAACCTATAGTTGTTCAGTCGGATAGAGGAAAAGAGTTTTTGAATAAGGAATTTCAGCAACATCTTAGTAAAAATAGCATTCGATTTGCAACTTGTAATAATCCAGACATAAAGTGTAGTATAGTAGAAAGATTCAATAGGACACTAAAGACTAAAATTTGGAAATATTTTACATACAGTCGAACTTTTCGCTATATCGATGTATTACCAGACATTCTCCATGCTTACAACAATTCTCGCCATCGAACTATTGGTATGACACCTACACAAGCCTCAAGGTCAGAAAATGAGCAAAAAGTATATAGTAAACTAACAATACCTAACAAACAAAGTAAATGTTGTTTGAGTATAGGTGATATTGTCAGAATCAGTAAAACTAAGGGAAAGTTTGAAAAAGGCTATTTGCCAAATTGGTCAGAAGAATTATTTGAGGTTGTACGAATGCAAGATATGAATGGTGTACCCATGTATTACCTTGAAGATATGGCTGGTGAACCAATAACTGGTGGATTTTATCAGCAGGAATTGCAAGTAGTGACTAAGCCAGAAACTTACTGGGTAGAAAAGGTTATAAAAACAAGACGAACAAGGGGTGGGAAAAAAGAGTATTTAGTCAAGTGGTTAGGTTATCCGGACAAATTTAACAGTTGGGTAAGTGATGGATTTTTTCCTTCATCTGCCTAGTAACAGTCTTCCAGACAATACTCTTAGCAATTTCAAAGTTAAACTACCACAGAGAATTAGCTTAAGTGGTGAATGGGAAGTGGCATTGGTAGAACTTATTTATCCAGCAACATGGTGTAATATGGGTGATGATACGCATTCTGTCATTAGATTAAAGTACAAAGATGGTTCGTCTCGTGTCAAGATGATACCTCAACGACATTATGCACAGATTGAAGACTTATGTGAAGGCTTAAATTACACTCTAAGGCACATGAATCAGGGAAAATTACAGTGCAAGTTTCGCTTCAAGGCCTTGACTAAACGTGTGGAATTTGTTATTTTTCAAAATGAACATGCTGATGAATTCAAAAAGTTGAAAATGACACCAAGATTAGCCTACATGCTAGGTTTTGATAGTGTTTACATAAGATCTAACAATTTATCTCCATCCATAGAAAACCAGCTAGAAACTGCAAAAATGGCAGAAAAAGCACCAGATCTTAGAGCAGGATTTTATTCAATGTTTGTCTACTGCGACGTTGTTTCTCCACAAATAGTCGGCAATACCGTTGCTCCGCTCATTCGTGTACTAAATGTAGAAGGAAATCAGGGTGAAGTTGTCGATAAGATTTATCACAACCCTCACTATGTCCCAGTCCTAAAGAAAGAATTTGATACCATTGAAATCAATATAAACGATGACAGTGGAGTACCAGTAAGCTTTGAATACGGTAAAGTTTTTGCTAAACTTCATTTTCGAAAAATACACTAAAAACTGTGTGCAGACATTTCTTTGTTATAAAATAGTACAGACATCATCATGCGTACCACGTATTATCCAGAGAGTGTCGGTACATGGCAAGATAATCTCTTGCAGGTAGGTAGTGGTAGAGTCTATGCAGGATCACCATATCAGAGAGGTGCAGGCATAGGTAGTTTTTTCAAAGGGCTTTTTCGAACAATTTGGCCAACTGTTAAAAAAGTAGGGTTGGAGGCAGGAAAACAGGCCCTTTCTGCAGCCAGTGAAGTTTCCGGTGATTACCTAAAGGGGCAAGATGTTAAACAATCACTAAAAAGAAGAAGTAAACAAGCATTTGGAAGGACTCTCAGCAAGTTTGGTGAAAACCTAGCGCAGTCAGGGGAAGGGCTTGGCTATAGACCGAAAAGCATAAAAGGCATCAAGAAACTCAAGAAGCGTCGAAAAGATATTTACACTTGAGATAGTTATGGCTAAACAAGTTGATGAATCTTCGTTGCCTGGGTTCAAGAGTGAGCTCGACCTTTTCTCTACACCACCAACTCAAGTGGCAGTAGAAAAAGGGTATTGGGCAGAATATTACCCTCAAAATCCTGTTACCAATGAAGGTCCATATCGCATACATGTACCAAAAGACTCATTTATGTTAGATTTACACAAAAATCATCTTTATCTAAAATTAAAAATTGTGGACTCTGAAGATAATCCCGTAGAAATGGTCAATGCAGGCACAGTTGCAGTAGCTCCTATCAACATGATTGGAAAGACATTCATTGAGCGACTGGTAGTGAAACTAAATGATAAGGAAATTTACAACTCAGGACCTATGTATGCCTATCAAGCCTACATGGAAACTTTACTAAATTTCGGTTGGGATGCCAAAAATTCTCATTTACAAACAGCAATGTTTTACAAAGACGCAGCCGGTCATTTCGAAGACTTAGCTAGTGTTGGTATAGTAGCTCGAGGTAAACCATTTACTGGTGGTAATTATGTCGAACTCATGGCTCCGCTGCATTGTGACCTATTCAAACAGGAGCGTTATCTGCTAAGTGATTGTGATTTGTCCATTGAAATCTATCGTAATTCAGATAGTTTTTGTTTATTAGCTGGTAGCAGACATAAGATTATAGTTGATGATATGCGATGGTATGTGTATAAGGTAAAACCACAGGAATCACTAAGTCTTGCCATTGAAAATATTCTTAGCAGTAACAAAACTGCAAAGTATCCACTGAGGAGAACCAAGGTAGTTTCCAGGCATTTGCCTAGCGGAGTACAATCAGTGGTTGAAAATTCAATTTTTACTGGTCAACTACCTAGAAAGGTGATAGTGGCAATGGTGAATGCAACAGCATTTAACGGAAAATTTGACAGAAACCCGCTAAAATTTGAGCATTGCAATGTTAGTGAAATTGCACTAAAGTGCGGTGATGAGTATATTCCAAAATATCCACTAAGATGTCATTGGAATGAGTACAACTATAGTTTTCCATATACATATTTGCATGAAGCTAATGATATGTCCAATAGCAATCATGGTACAGACATAACTTATGAGGAATTTAAAAGAGGTTATACTATGTTTGCCTTTGATCTTACCGCTGATAATGTAGACAATGGGGCAATGCAGCTTATTCGTGAAGGTGACGTGAGTCTAGCCATACAGTTTAGTATTCCACTTACTCAATATATACACGGTGTTCAATTAATAATATATGGTGAATTTGATAACTTGATTGCACTAGACTCAAACAGAACACCATTTTATGACTATGCAGCCTAACAATTAGAACAAACTTATGGATACTTTAACATCAGAATAAATAGCTGTTATGGATACTCTAGAGTTGGAAAATGCTGTAGGAAGAGACAAGTGTATGAAAAAGTATTTTCTGGGGGTTTTTGCCTCAGATCAGTTACCTGAACTATTTGTTAGACCAGCTTGTTTTATTGCAAATACAGACCCGGCAAATAAGCCAGGCAAGCATTGGGTAGCATTCTATATAGACAAATATATTGAGTATTTTGATAGTTATGGTATTGAACCATACGATATATTTAAAACATACATTCAAAAAATTGGAGGTAATTTGATCTATAATCCTTATTGTCTACAAAACCTAAATACTAATGTTTGTGGAGAATATTGTGTTTATTTCTTGTATAAACGATGTCGTGGATGTTCACTAGAAGATATTGTACGTCAGTTACGTCAACGACCATCACAGAATGACACTATAGTTAAGGATTTCACCGATAAACTTAAAATACACGGATCAAGAGGAGGTCAGTCGTGTCAGTGTCGGAATCAATAAAAGCCCGGGCAGACACTCATTGCTAGTACAGAATTTGCTATATTACCATCATGTTGCTCACAACCACTGCAGTCGACAAGTCCTTTGCTGACAGCTCGGTGAAGACCTTGCACCTAACTGTTGGCAGCCGAGAAGGACCAGTATTAACGCAAGATGCTGTAAATGATGTCCTAGATGTTCACCTGGCTGGTTGTAAGGCAAAAGACTGGCTACTGGTAATCGTCAAGGATATTTATAACAATATTTTATATCACAAGTTTACTACGAAAGGTGAACTTACGCTTGGCAACTACGAGAAAAAAGTCCTAAAGATTAACATTTTTCACATTCAAAAGAACAAAAAGATGCCCAATGTCAAAGTGGAAAAGGGTGTAATTTCAACAGACAACGCCCGTTATGTGGAATATCAAGTTTTCTCAGAAGACGGAGCACCACTTACATCGGCTCAGTTGAATCATTTGCTGTCGCTACGTTTCGTCTCCAGTGTACCAACCCAAGATTTCCTACATGTACACATCACCGACAAGAATGGCGTAGTGAAGTTAAGCCGAACAATATACAAGAGTCAACTCGCTGATGCGTTGACCGATTTTGGAGAAAATCAACTAAACATCAAAATTTTACACATGCATCTTCAAGAATGGTGACACATTGTATTGTTAATTGTTATTATCATTGCGTACTATTACATAATATTGCATAACTGTCATTGTTTATCGTACTAAGATTTATTTTGTAATACTGTTTGTCGTAACTATTTCGTTATCATTGTTTATAGTACTAAGATTGATTTAGTATCATTGTTTATCGTAATTATATTGTTTATCGTAATTATATTGTTTATCGTAATTATATTGTTTATCGTAAATAATAAAGTTTATTGAAATTTACTGTGTTTTTTTTGTAGTTATTCTTAGATCGAGCCCCACTTGTCTATACTTGGGCTAGGTAATTATCTAGGAGGGGGACCAAGTATTGGCTAGGTAATTGCCAAGGAGGGGCCTGGTAATAAGTATTGGCTAGGTAATTGCCAAGGAGGGGCTAGGTAATAAATAATTTAGGAGGGGGCTGACAAAATATATTGCTACTACTACCTCAACCTTGAGTTCACTTAAGCACAGTACCCCCCTATACAGTACGATAGGTAATGACGCAGAAAATGTCAATTAATCATCCGTGACAGCTACCGACGCTAAAATGCCAATTTACCTACAATTCTGACAGCTATAACCGACGCCATGAGTCATGATTCTGTCAATGACGTCACACATTCTGTCAACCTAGGATCCTGTCATATCTACTAATAGCAACTACACAGACGGACACCTTTCCACTTTTGTGGTTGCTAACTAAATTTAGCATAGGGTTGCCTAACCTTAGCGTAGGAATTTAGCTTTGCTGAGTATATCAACTTGTAGTACTTATGCTAGGCTACAAGATGACGTATTAATCGTCTTGATCGGATCTATAACCACTGAGAAATCTTCCATGCGGTGTAGGAAAATTAGCATAGGGTTTACTTCATAGGAAATTACTACACAAGTTACTGAAAATTGAGGGGCTTGTACTAAAACAGGTATATCTGGTGTTAGCGTAGGAGTTGAGCTTAGCTTTTTATATCAACTTGTACTACATAAAATTATCTACAAGATGACCTATTGATGACCTAAATCCACTCAGTAACGGCTGAGAAATCGTCCATGCCCGTAAAATGTGCGGTGTCAACATAGGAAAAACTACCGTAAGACAGCCAAGCAGCTGTCACACACACACACACAAGCATTACATATTTTAGTCATTTCAAAAATTCACCACAATACGTAGTGAAAATTTACCAGGTTTTAAAATATAATGAAGATTTAATTAGATATAAAAAAATAAGATTTAATTACATAAATTATTAATTAATAAATTTGAAATAAAAATTAAACATATTTTTGACTCCAAGAAAATTGTTCATTTTTCAGTTTGCATAAAATTTATAATTTGCAAACAATTTAAAAATATTAGTGGTAAAAATTATTAACTAATTGAAAAAATATTACAAATTTTTAAAAAATAATTGACAGCGTCAGCTGTCATGCAAGCCAGCCAGCTAGCTAACCACACGCTTGGCTCCTGAACCCTACCCAAATCGATAGACTGCAGCACGAAGGATTTTACACGCTAAAGATAGGCTCCTGAACCCTACCCAATTCCTCACAGGATTTTACACGCTAAAGATAGGCTCCTGAACCCTACCCAAAGTGCCCTGAGATCAGTACACTATACTACTTCTGCCGCCCGCAGGAATTGAATGTTGACAATAGTTGGCGGTACGGGTGGTTCAGGCAATTCCATCAAAGGCGGACGTCGTACAGGCGCCGACATCTGGATTGCCATGCGTGGGTGTACACAACATAGGGATTAGGCTGAATCGTTATTGGTATGGCCGGGCGAAACGCAGAGGCTGGCGGCAGCCTAAACCCAGGCGGAACAGGAACACAGGCCAGTGTATTGGGCGATAGCACTTGTTCCGGGGTTGGCGCCGCGACTGGGACTAAGGTATCGGCTACACTGCGACACGCCGGGCTGGCCTGCATGTCTTGGGACTGGGGGTTAGGAACGCTTTCCGGCATGCTTTCTGTGGTATTCGCGCTTGTGTCAGCAGCGAATTGGTCATTGTGAGCCTCTTCATCGATGACCAGCCGTGGTTCGCTATTTGTCTCTTCGAGTGACCCTGGAGGGTCTAGTTGCATGGGTTCGTTCTCGTCCTGGCACATTGTAGCCGGACTTACTGGGGGGTGGGCCTCCTCAGCAAACTCGCCACTCTCCACCGGGGGGAAGTTCTCCACCGGGGGGGAGCTCACGACCGGGGGGGCCTCGGCGACAAGGGGTGTGTCCCTAGGTGGGGGACCCTCAGCGTGGCGATTCCCCAAACGTTCGCAAGCGGGTGGCGCGTCCTTGATTGGGGGGCGTCGAGTCGACTTGGTGGAAATTTTACGACCCAGGTTATGGATAGGCGGAGCGAAGCGTTCCCACTCGTCGAAGAGGGCCCGAATACCCAAAGGGGAAAGAACGTAGTACCCCCCGACGCCCAACACGGGACGTACGTCACAAATTCATTTTTCGGTTGATCACAGACACGGAAACAGACACGGAAACACAGATCACAGACACGCGTTTGATATCTTGCTCGTAGTCGGCCAAACTTTCATTTGGTTTCTTTACGTGAGCTCTTAGTACCAAACTCGTAATTCGTTGGTTCTCGGCTGGCAACAAGGCTGTTGTCAGTGCTCGTCTTAGGTCGCTATAAGTTTGTCTATCTTAGGGCGAAATGTCCTTATATTGCTCGAGAGCAATTTCAGCAAATATATCGGTAAATTTTTTGCATTTTGCGGCATCAGACCAATTTTGGCGAACAGTTCAAAAATGTCAATCCATTACGAAAAATCGTCCTCAACTCAACCTCGAAAGATTTCTGGTTGTAAGGGGTTCAACTTCAACGACGTTGAACTGCCAGTTGTAGCTAGCGCTTGGTTGAGCGTCTGTATGTGATTTGCATGCTGCTTTATTGCGTCATTTTTGCTTTGTATGCAGGTGGCGTATATTTCGTTCAGAGGCGTCATTACCTTCTTCGGGTTGCGATGCTTGCGACATTCGGCTTTATTGTTGATATGGTGAGAATATAAAAAGTATTAGATAAACTAAAGTAAAATTATGAAATTAAAGTCATAACTTTATCGAGTATACGACGTTAGACGCGTAAAGTCAGGGCTGCCACGTAACAAAGAAAAATGAAGGGGGTGACAATTATGTATTGATGGGTTGTTGATTACGGTTAGCGTTGTTTTGGGGTCGACTTCAGTTATCCAAGGTCGCAGGGATAGGCTAACTACCTTTTTTCTTACGTTTCAATAATTACCTAGGGGACTCAAGTCATAAAAATAGGTTTTTAATGAATTAACATGGGTTATTGGCATACAACATAATAAGCGCGCGACAATTTCAACAATAGTAATATCGGCAATTATAACAATATATATGTCTCCGGAAGTCCCGTCTCAACTCTTGAATCAGCTCGCAATCAGTCTCTCACTCTCTCTCTCAGTCTCTCCTCTCCGTAAGCACCCAACACTGTCTCTCTATTCCAACCTTCACCGTTATAACTAACTACCTCTGAACCCAACTTCTCACTTTCCGACCGCTTCTCTCACACACCACCGACTCTCATCCGCTCTCACTCTCACACTGACTAATCGACAAATCGGCTTCACCAAAACAACAGTCATTAATAAAACTTCGGCTTACCTTGAAGCCAACTAAACATACGGTAGTTAGGGTGGGCAGTATTTTGAGAATTGGGGAAATGTTTGAGTTTAGTTTTAAAATGATAAATTTTTGAATTTAGAATAATTAATTTTTATTAAATTTATGATAATTTTAACTAGGATTATGGTAGGGTGGACGTTCAAGCGAACGTCCCCGTTACAACGCGTGAAAAGTGCTTACTTAATAAACCTACTGATAGAGGGTTTCCGTTTATTTATTGTGCAGTCACCAATAATCAACATACATACATACAAGACAGCAAGATGCTTTTTCAGCGGCCAACAATTGGTTTTAATAATAGCTCCATCTTAAGAAAGGAAAACTAATGCAACAGGAGAGTATATATGTTCGCACAGCCGTGGTGCCCGCTATAATAGGGCGCAGCGAAGCGGTCGATTGATTGCAACCAATAGGTACTGTAGTTTTTACACTTTTAGCAGCTTACTTTTCCGTGTCTGTGATCGACCGAAAAATTTATTTGAGGTACAGCAAAAATGTCTACTATTATATAATGCCTTCAACAATTTATTTACTACAGTTGCCTAATAATTTTGTCCTATTATGCCTTTTTCCTCCGCTGGGCATTTTCCTTGTCAGTATACATGGGAATGTGACCACATGTACCCAAGAAAACGATAGTGCTAGGTTCAGGTTGTGATAAGTAGCGAACGTTTGCTCATTTCTGGCAGTTTTGCAGGCTAAATTGATTAGCAAATAAGGATTAGCTTAGTAAGGTGGTTTGCAAACTTCTGTCGTTTGCATATTTTTACCCACCCATGTGCACTATAACAAATGTAACCGTATTAGAATAAATTTTTCACGTCAGTGGATAGGATGTACGCTTCCGTGAGTGAGTTAAGCTTCCGCTTAATGGGAGTCATGTCAGAGTCAGGGTGCGATTTAATTTATTTAATTTACATTAGCTTTAAATACTAAAGTTAGTTTAATATTTGTTACTTTTTTAAAATTCAATTTAAATTTTTTTTATTTTTAAAATTTTCAAGTTCAAATTTTGGCACTGGCCCCTATACAAATTTGGAAGTTTATTTCTTTATCAACATTGGTATTATTCATTTTGCCTAATGTTTTGTTGTGAAAATTAGTAAAATTTACGTATGTCACTTCACTCACAGTGATAAAATTTTGTAAATAAAAAGTAATAACGTCTTGGTATAAAACGTTGGGGTTCCTGCTTGTAACCATCTTCTAGTCTGTTTCACAACTTAGCAACAAAGAAGGATGTTTTTCCAAAATCAGGTGGCAATTCTGCTGTTTAGTTTTTTACTGGTCGTCGTTAAATCCAATTTCCTGCCAGTGTCCACTAGTGGAGCTTGGTAAGCACCAAAATAATGCCTACATAGCTACTTTAACCAAGGGCCCATTACATTGCCAGATTAAACGGACCTTAATATTACTTTAATTCATTATTACTGGACTTATATATTTTCATCCGAAGTTTAGCACTGGATGTCATACTAAGGCAGTGATTGAAATAAGTATAGTATCAAATATGTACTTGGTATCAGGAGTACATTATAGTGTCTCATTCTATATAGAAGAAGAGCGATACACTCTTCAGCTTGCCTGTGTTCTAGCGCAGGCAGATGCGCTCTTCATTTTCAGCCCACATGTTCATGTTTCATTAAACATGTAATCAGTTAATGAGCGCGTGGATCACTGCGTAACACATTTTAGTATGTTGACAAGCATCAAGATATTATTTAATTTTTAAACTGTTTAGTGTTTTATTTAATTTTTAAACTGTTTAGTGTTTTGTCGACCTAAGGGGCAAGGACCCATTTTTTTACCGAATTAAAGGGTTAAAGCCTTCTATAAAGCTCGCTTTTTGAATAAGTTTCACGTTCCTGCTGCCTTGTTGTATGACCGATTGAAAATTTTCGCAAAATGCGCAACAATTTTTCAAACAGCATAACTGAGCGAAACGTTGCTCAAATTTTATGATCTATAGCTTAAACTGTTGGCAATTATGTTGCCGATGTGTATTTTTGAATATAAATTTAATCCAATTGTTTTGGCCCAAAATACACGAATTTTTCTAAACTTAATCAACTTTAAAACGCTACACAAATTCACCAAAAACAGAACTCAACATTTCAAAAAAGGTTCACTTGCATTTACTTATTTTCTAACTCTAAGGGCCTATTCCTTTACCGGATTAAAGGGTTAATTATAATCGGACTAAAAGGTTTATAAATTCAGCGTATAAATGCTGTTCCAAAACCTCCGGATTAAACGGACTTAACTTTTAGCGCGCTGCTTTTTAGTCGGACTAAACGGACTTAACTAAGCACGCTAATGTTAAGCGTGCATGTTAAATCCGTTTAGTCCTGTGGTAGTTTTGGAATGGGGTCAGACTAAAATTAAGCCGCAGACTTATTTTAAACCGTTTAGTCCGTTTAGTCCGACTTGCCGTTCCAAAACCTCGGACTAAAATAAGTCCAGTCCGTTTAATCCGGTAAAGGAATTGGCCCCAAGTCAATTTTCAGAACATACCACAAATCAAAAGAGACTATTGCCAATCAGAAAAACCTAAGGTTTGACACACAAATGACAGTGTCATAAAATAGAGCGTATTTATTAGTGCAAATAACCGTTGAGAACAGTTAAAAAGTAGCTGATGAAAAATTAGCTTGGAAAATAGTGTATTTTTGTCAATGTCGCAATTTGCAAAATATTTTTAAAAGGTTTGCCTACGGAAACGACTTTTTGAAAAGTTGCAGTCACTAATTCGCTGTGGGAAACCGTTGTAAAAATTTACAACAGCCATATACAATTTTTCGGGAAATCAATTTGAAGATTTTGCCATATTAAAATTCCGGTCAAAAAATAAATTTCAACAAAACTACACGTTATGTATATCAAATGAAAGCTAACAACCTTTCTTCCTAAAAGGAACAAAGACCTAAAAACCTGATTGAAAACTTTTACTGCCCAAAGTCAGTTTTTCGGAGCGCCACCTCAAGGTAGCGCTCAGCAAAAAAAGTCATGTTTGGAACTAAACTCATGCAATGAGTAGCAATACCACTTTAATCGCATGTCAAAATGGGCTCAAAAAACCTATTTCCAGTACTCTTCAGCACTTTAGTGCAATTATGTAAAATTTTATGACCATGTCAAATTTCCTATTCACACTAATTTTGTTTTCGACCTAGCTCGGCGAAACCTCAACCGATTTTTATGGTCTTGGTGTCGATCGAAAGATCTTTCAAAAATTGAGACGTAAAAAGTCTTCGATTTTCGATTTCGATCATTGATATTTAAAAAAAATCGATTTTTCAAAAATCAGCTGTGTTTGAGCGGCTACAAAAACTGCTGAGAGCCAAAAATTAAAAATCGAAAAAATTCGACGTCTGCATTTATATTCTTTCTTTCATTGTGCAAAATTTCAACTCGATCCCAGCAGCAGAGAGCTAGATCAGAAAAAGTAGTCGACTTCGCTACGCAAAAATGTAAGGTTTGCCCACACGTTTCACTTTCTCAAAAATTAGACCTTTCCTAGTAATGCATAATTCCGTTAAAAAAGTTACCAAAATCCATAATCAATTTTTATAAGAAAATAAATCGAAAATTTGACATTTCGGAAGATTTATCAGCTTTTTAGGTGATTCCTTTTTGGATTGCTATTTTCGCGGCTAAATAGCTCAGGAAAGCTTCAACAATTTTGCATGTTCAATACATCAATTTAAAGCTAAGAAGACGTACATTTTAGTGAAATAAGTAATTAATTTAATCGATAATCGATAAAAAAATTTTCGCTAGGAGTACAAAAATGGTCAAATAATTTTGAAAATTTTTTTAGCGTAATATGCACATAAAATGAAAGCTCTTTTTATTCTGAACAACTTCTCTACAAGATATTCTGGTCAAAAATGTCGCTGAAAAAAATTAAACGCCAAAGTCGGTTCCCCTGAGTGCCACCTTAATACAGGACAACGATCAGAGTTTGATAGGGTCTTGCAAAGGCGGAGGTAGCTAGTTTCCAGAGCATTCCAGAACAACACTACACTAGAGACCCTTCTCTGCACGGACCCAATGATTCTTTTTATCAGAGATGATGACGGTGAATTGTCTTTTACGTTGGCTTTCTGCTCACGTTCGTTTGTTCATAATTGTCTACTTTTTGTTTTAGGTGCAACAACCCACGATTAGAAACCAATGTGTCGCCAAAAACAAAAGATGCCTGCAATAACTGGTGCGCCGATAAAGGATATCGATATTGCATGTGGGATTACGGTAGAGGTGATGGCTTGTGCATGGCCTCTTACTTCTGTGACAAAAAAACAATGGCGGGTGACAACCGACGATATGCCGTATCTCAGAATTTGGGCTTTGTCAAAAAAACTAGACCATGGATTCCGGTGGAAGACAGTCCTGGAGAGCAGTGTGATCATGACAGAATTGAAAGTTATAAAGAGGATGAATTGGGATGCTTGCGATGGTGCGATAGCGAAAAAATGCAATACTGCATGTGGGATTACGGTAGAGCAGATGGCTCCTGTCTGGGATCCTATGCTTGTGTCCGTAAACGAATGGCCGGTGACAACCGTCGATACCGTATTTGGCGAAATTCTAAGTTTATGACCTATAGCGAAGGCTGGTCACTGTTCAACGAAGACGGCACGTGGTGCAATCACCCACGAGATGAAACTTTTGTGAACGCAAAAACTGAACAAGCGTGCCGGCGTTGGTGCAGCCAAAAGAGACGAAGCTACTGCATGTGGGACTACGGAAGAAAGGATGGCTTCTGCATGGCGTCCAGCGAATGTGAGGAACGGAAAATGGCCGGAGACAATCGTCGATTCCGTGTGTGGGTGAGCGACGGATTTGTCTGGGGGAAACTAGTGCCGACGCACTCGGAGCCGGGTGTGTGTCCCGCTCGGCGACTCAGAAGAGCAACCAATGTGAATGCGAACCAAGAAGATCGTCAAATACTGGACACCATACGGCGCGAAGCCATGGAACGATCCGGAGCTAGGCCCGGAGAACAATATCAGTTTGGGGCGATGGCCATGGCAGACAACGTGAGCGCCACGGCTTATCGTCCCCGATATGGTCTTCCGAGCTCCGAGCCGACTCACTCCGAGGAACTGCTGCTTCATGTGGCTCGCCACAAACTGGTGCAGCACAATGGAAATCTGGTTGCTGTTTTTGGCAACTGTCAGCCCGTGATTTACATCTGGACAGAGCACAGTCCATGCATGCTGTGCACTAGCTGGCTGACCATGTTTGCCGAAGAATTCCCTGGAATCAGGCTGGTGGTCGGATTCAACCGGTGGCTTATGGACAACGCAGCTGGACTGACTGGACTGCTACGTGAGCTAGAGCAGCCAGACAATTTGGAAGTTTATCAGTTCGATGTTGACAATAACAATCATTTGCAAGGCGGCAGACAGTTTTAGCTTTTAACCATGAACTAGAGTATCCACGTATGTTTGTGCTTTTTTTAGACGTTTATAGTCTTTGAACCATTAACTAGAGTATTCATGTATGTTTGTTTAATCAAAGAAAAGAACATTTCAAAGATATAATCCATTTCAGGACATGATGTTGATATGATACATAAATATTACGTGTAATTGCTAGTGTCATGGAAATATGCAATATATGAACATGAGAAGGTACATTTATTGATACCGTCTATTAAACAATTTGAAGTTTATCAGTTCGATGTCGACAATACCAATCATTTGCAAGGCAGTAGGCGTTTTTGGTGAATGTCACAAAAAGTGGTTACAAGAAGTTACTAAAAGTTACAAAAGTTACAAAAAGTTACTAAAAGTGGTAGTACACCATGATTTTGTACACATTTTGCATGATTTACATATATTTTTATTACAAAATTTTACTTGAGTCGTTACGAATTTCGTAGATTTTTGTGGTCATTGCTACTTACGCTAATGTTAAGCGTGATGTTACTTGAATGTCAATTTAGGAATGATCTTGGACTGAACGTAAGCAGCTGTTTATTGTAACTCGGAGATCAATTCCTTACTTTTATACTAAAATAAGTACAGTCCGTTTGATTCGGTAAAATTAATGGACCCTCAGATGAGTTATCTCAAAAACTGCGTTGACTAAGTTACGTCATAAAAAACCACATCACGCTTATAAACTACTTTTTTATCAGTAGGTAATTAATTAAAAGGATGATGAAGCAATGACTGTTTGTGACAGTGTTACTTTTTTATTGGCTGCTAAAAAATGCCGAACTTATGTTTTTACATCATTCTAGCTACGTCGAAATGACTCTGAGACTTATTCATTTGTGACGCACCTTAGGTGGTAACCTACATTCACAGTTTTATGCAGGTATAAATAAATTATCATTGCTGTGTATCTGAATCTGAGTAATTTAAAAGTAAATGAAAAAGCACCGGCCTATAGTTCAGGCTAAAGTTTTTTTGTAGATTTCGTGACACCGATTTAAGGTATCATTTCTGTTTGGAGTTTTCGCCACTTACCTAACTTTTGCACAAATATCTTATTGGTTTTCAATTAAGGGGGCGCTCCGGGAATCAAGGATTTGGGCCGTATTTTTTAACAACAGCCAAAATGACCTATCATTTTTGAAGGAAAGTTGCCCACAATACTATTTCTGATGTTTTGACGTGCATATCTCCATAGCAAAAAATTTGAAAAAAAGTGGACAATTTACTGATTTTATTCGACTTTTACCCAATTTCAGCAAGTAAGCCAGTGCATCAACGCTTTTTGAGGTTTTCCAAACAGACGATACGTAAATTTTATTAGTCGTAATGAAAAATTAAAACAATTTTATTGTGTTCTGTGCAAAAAAATCGCACAAGAAATTATTTTCAGAAGCAGCAGACTCAAATATAGGCTGTGTGAATACAAAACCAATTTTTCGGCATTCGATTATAAAATGCTGGTAAGATATTTTTCTACAAAATTTTGCACAATTATAGTCTTAGGCTCTGCGCAGTTGAACAATTTTTTAGTTTTTTAAAATAAAGCTTAGAAATTTTTTTATATGAATTTTATTGCTCAGAGTTCGACTTCGAAAACACATAATGACATTTTTTATCCAAATCCGACATAAATGTTAAAAACCAAAATAATGTTCAACTAGAGAAGCACATAAACTACATTTTGGTATATAAAGTGTGACTATACGCAAAGTATAAGCAGAGTAATCGTTTGCCCAATATTCACTCACGTTTTGTGCTCTGGGAGTCACGTGACATGATCACGTGATTTGAAATTTTGCCTCCAGTGTTCTTTTGTGCCATACTACATATATGTATAGTAAAGTTTGACATTTGCCAACTTTTTCGCTAATTTTTGATGTAACCCCCGATTCCCGGAGCGCCCCCTTAAACATATTTTTTTCAAGTGGTTGTGATACAGCTATCAAGCTAACAAATTATTGTCACCTCAACATTTATATAAAAGTCTTGAAACAAAATTCCAATTTTGCAGCGTAACTACATACACCGAACGGATGGAGTCACGTTTTTTACGCGGCGGCTACGCGGCGGCCTCAGCCGCCGCGTATATGCTATAGTGCAGCTGCCATCTATGATAACATGCAGTTCTGTTACAGAACTGCTGGCAGGTCAGTAAAACACACAGTTTGTGTGGGTGTGTGTAAGATCGTGTATGTACTACCTATGTACGTAGGTCAACGACAGCCAAGTACTCTCATAGCAACACTATTGCAATGCAACGAAACCTTTGCATAAATGTTTCCTAGATCGCTTATCAGCGCGTCGTTGTCATCAACTACCTAAGGTATTCAAGGCCAAATGGCATGGCAGCCCTGCAATTAAGTGTCTTTGCGCTCTGAGCGTTGTGACACAAAATGCAACTTTTTCAAGCGTTTGCCGAATCTAAAGAAAGTCGGCTTCAAATAATGTCCTTTTTGTGGAAATCGCTTTTTCTCTTGATTTTGGATTATTCTACAAAACATACCAGGATGGTTCAAGTTACATTAATTTTACTTGGTGTTCCATTTTTGCCCTATAGACTTTCGTGTGAGTGTTCAGTGTTCAGTTGCACTTTGCAGTGCTTACTATTTACATCATGTACACCTTAAACGTGATTGAAGTTTTAAAGTTCTGCAGTAGGGTGTCTATTCTGTTGGGATGTTGGCTTGCCAAAGTACAGATCGTCGAACTTTATACACAATGTCGTCAGCGGCTCATGTACTCTTTGGCTTGTCACACAATCTAGCGAAAATAACTAACACAGCACAACACGACAGTGAAGGTCACCCATGTATATATGTGGATTCAGATTTCAGACATTAGACTAGGAATGCAGTTACTACATTTGACTAGGACTGCAGTTACTGAAGATTTGTAAAGTATCTGAACAGAACGTTTAGAACAGTTTATACTGATCTAGTTGGCCAGAAATTGAAACAAAGACATGTCGGTATATTAACCCAATTATGCGCACTACAAACCTTAGGCACCCAGACCCAACGTGATGGATCACCCAACGTATAAAACTTAGCTAGCTTATTGTAATCGACTGATCTTCAAATTGTTTTTTCAGGAATCGTACACTAGATCTTTCCATTTAGTGCCCCAACTTCAGTCCTACTGCCACACAACAAAACCTATGCTTAATTAGGCAATGTGGAAATTTGACTTTTTTTCGCAGTAAAAGTAATATTTTCGTTTTGGCCGCATTATGATATTTGATCGCAACTCCGACAGTCAGCTTTTTGTGCATCAGAATACTGCGGATATTGTAGTGTATTTCTAGAAATCAACCTATAGCAGACGCACGGCTGCTGTGTTAATACTCTAGGATGAGGTACATGCTACGCAATGGCACAAAATTTTCACGAAGTTTCAACCAATAGCGCTTATAACTAAACAAGTAGGCCCCAAAAGGGGCAATGTTCCTTCCCCGGTGTCTACCTTTCAAGTTTAATTGAATTGTATCTATTCTCCTACTGTACACTACATTGCGTAACTTAGGTACTTACCCTACTACCTAACGTATGTACGTACATTTACAAAAAAGTGCTGCAGGATGTTAAGCATCCCGCTGCAGCGAGCCATTCGGCCCAAATTACGCTTTGATCTGAGCTGAGCACATCAGCTCTAAGAAGCGATAAACAGTGTTATCCAGGGGCTCTTATATACTGCTGGTGAAACATTACGGTGCCGAGGCTGAAAAAGTACACTACAACACTACATCGATTATTGATTTTTGTGCATATACGCAGACAAAAATCAGCAGCCAACTCCCAGGCTGAAAACACACACAAAACATACAGGCTATGCAGCCTGCTCAGCAGCGTTTAACGCTGCGAACAGTTAGTTTCAAAACAATAGTTCCTTCTCTAGAAGGAACAACAAAAACAGTGCGTCTTAGACCCTCAATCGGCTGATTATGTTTTGTTCACCAAACTCTATCGAATGGTGGTTTTGCGAGCTCTCTACGATGCACGTAGCTAGAGCAATGGTTAAACAACTAGGTGTCAGCGTCTGGCTGCCTAGACAGAGAACATCCAGAGTCACTGGGATTGGGATAAGTTCAAAATGTTGGCTTTAATAAATTTAGCTGCCGCGTTTTATATTCGAAGAATATCCTCAGCACTGCAAGTATATCGCAACGAATTCTATCCAAAATTAATTTAACTTTACTCGCAAAACGTGCTTGTTCCTGTTGGGCCACAGCCTTTAATTTTGATTCTGGTATCTTTAACACAGTTCTAGCGTCAAAGTGTTTATGTGCGGAGTGTGTTTTACACGTCTCCTATCGTAGCTGTGCATCTGTCACACTAAAATGCCTTGTAGTTTCACTGTTGTTGAGATCGGGGCTGTTGTCGAGAAGTAGTTTGAAATGCAAAAAACTGCCAAAATGTGACTAACTTAGAATCGAACCTACGGCCTCATGGTTAAGAATATATCAAACTAACCACTCGACCACACAGATCAGTAGAGTTCACTTCACTAAAAGTACATATATAATTAATAGGATACCTATTATTAGTAGCATATAAATTATCCTAAGCAAATCGATAACAATAAATATAATAATCAAGATCCAAAAACAGTTATATAACACAGCACATAAATCCTTATTTTCAAAATCGTAAAATTTAGGACTAATTCGCTCTTGGAAAATTTCGTAAAACTTGGCCCAGGTCATTTTAAAATACCTAAAATACCTAAAATATTCAACTACAACTAAACTTACTTTCATTGTGGTCTCCGTGTCGCAGAGTACTAGCGCATTTGTTTTCTTAACCAAAACTTTGCTGGATTGAGCCCAGCCAAAGATAACTTTTTTAAATTTTACGCAATACTCGGTTTTAAATTTGACGCAATACTCGCTAAATCGAGTAGCAGGTAACTATTTGCAGCGATATCTTATTTTACGTCTTGATCCCGTATCCATTGTGCACTTTGTTCGTTCAAATTTTGTTAAAATGGCTGCTAAAGAAGACGTTTTGTATGTAAAATAGATCAAGTAAGTAAGTTAATGCTGTAGCTGATCCAACAGGTTTACGATGGCCTCTGGCCAGTGTGCTTAAAAATAAATGCTTGATGCTTACTGAATTCTTTTGCAGCCGATTGGGCTTGTTTATATTTTTTCTGTTAGCGATTATCAGTAAATAATAAGTGTCATATCCGATCTAAAGTCTGACAAAAATAGTTGTACATTAATTCTAGGAGCTAATCTCTAACGCAATACTCAAGTGTTTTCCGTTAGAAAAAAGCAGTCGCGCCAACTGTTTGATTTCCCCAAACTAAAAATCTTCTAAAACTATTTTAGGTGTTCCTTAATAATTGCACAGAAATAGTACCACTATGGACCTTAATCAACTTCCTATTGGTCCACTCTTTTACCCTTATGTTGTTTTATCAAGCGTTTTTTAAATCACTAACACTGTCTTTCGTGTTAGTATGTGAATTGGACTTTATGCCTTATTGGACTTTTCTTACTGGCAGCTCCAGCTTTTCTCAAACAAGGTGGCTCACCTTCAGCGATTAACGTATTTTAAAATGTTTTTGTGTAGCGGTCGTTAGCAGATATTAAAAAATGTTCACATATTTCTCAATTAATCCCATTTTTACAGTACCTTTTAGTTCGAGAGTGAACAAATTTATATAACAAATTTGTTCGTTCTCTGAGAAAAAAATTAGGAAACTTCTGCTCGAATACCCTATGTAGCTCACGCTCACATAGGTATATATTTGACAGATGCGGGTCGTCTAAGCCCGCAGTACAGTAGAACGCTGAGAAAATTTTGATTGTATACACAATGAAAGTTTTGAACCAGCTATTGCAAAACTGACACAATCAAATAATGTGAATCCAATGTAAATAGCTAAAGTTTTGTATTGTCTGCTAGCAAGACAGTAGAATTTAAGTTTCGTTTGAGTTTACAAATGAGAATTGTGACACATAGTTAATTATTGTTATTTCTTATTGAAAGGCGTATAGAACAGGTGCAAATACTGACGTCGTTTGTAGAATTATTTATATCAATATTCCGGAAATCACCAAGATTTTAGTCTAGATTGATTGAACTCATTTGATTGAAAATTGAAATCTATTCGAATGATTGAATGGATGCGGGGCCGAAATTACAAGTTTTATTTTTTTAACGGATAGTTAGAAAAGTTTTTTGCAATTTACGTCAACGGAAAGTTTAGATTTGTGCTGAGTCATAAAATTTTCTAATTGCCTATTATTTTTTACTAGAATTTCAGCAAAACAATTTTGCCTCGGGGAAATATGTTGAACCCTCATTAGCAGACATTATTTTAATATATCTAGTTCAGTTTGCGTCAAGGTAGAAAATGTTTTGTTTTCTGCCCTCAGCTTATTTTTTTGAAAATTACGTCATAGCTCAGAATTTATTAAAGCCCCAGAAGGTTTAAACGGACCTATGTAGTTTATTTCTATCGTGACAATTTAAGTCCTACGTTTTCTGGCTAATTTTGTTGCTATAACTGATGATCTAATGATATGGCTTTCCGCCGTGCCACAACACTCGCTCATCATAAAATTTGTTTCCGGTTTCCCTCACACTTGCCAGCTCGGCATATTTTGGGTCCTAAGTAAGCCTGGTTTATTCTCGTCCTCAAGAACATAGGGACAGGGACAAGGACAATTTTTGGTCAGCTAATGGGAAGCAATGACAAAATCGTTTCGTCTAAACTTTGGCGAACTAATTGGACCTAACCTCAACTTTCTTTTTATTCAATAGCTAGCTCATTTGGTATGTAACGTAGATTTCTTGGGACAACTTAAGGATAAGTATGAAAAGTATGAACAACGTAACGCAGACGTAGGCAGTAACAAGAAAAGTACAAGATGCTTTAACGCCATATTTCTACTAACAGCCACAGACAGTGACAAAATTCCTATTTTTTAAGCCAAATTATTTTGAAAGACTCATTGAACTAATTAAATTAAAATTAATTTAAAAAAGAAAAAGTTGAATATTGCCTAAAAGAAACTAGTGAAAAATTCAGTTTCAATGAATTCGTTTCTCTGGAATTAATCACAATGGTTTACGTGCATACGTAGGTGTCATGTTTGTTTACAAAACGTTTTAATTGCATTTACCCAAAAACGATTCTGACGTTTTTACTTCCCGAAGGTGTACGTATCATATGTGGGTGACTGACTGTTTGTTTTCAACTTATAAGTTTTCCAATGTTTTTCCAGGTAGTTTTTCATCCCTGGTGGTTCCATGTCACCAGCCTAGTTCCAAAGTCCTGGTTCACTGAAGCATTAAAAAAAGCATAACAAATAAACGACAAAATAGGTTTCAACCGATTTGCTTCACTGATCCATGTTTTCCAGCTTGGCTGAACCTTCATGTCACGCCCTCAAAAACCGGTATTGGTATTTAAAAGGCTTCCATGTCAGCCACTTGTTCCAGATTAGTTACGCTCTTTGTCACCCTTTTAGCTGGCTTAAAAACCGGTACAAGAGGTCCATATTAAGTATTTTGAGCTAAAAAACCGGTTTATTGTTTATATTGTAAACGCTGAAATGTCGGTCCGGGTGAGGATATGGTTTTTTGAAAAGGAGATAACTAGCTTTGGTGCCCTGCAGACAATAATAAGTTGAGGTTTTAGACATAAATTATTCAAAATTAAATATTTTTAGTTGAGTTCATTGCTAAAAATCATGCGCAAGGATGCAGCTATCAGAACTTTAGTGTTCAAAAGTGATCTCTTCGCGTATATGTAAGATTTTCAGTTATTTAACACGTCAATCGCAACAGTAAAAGTAACACTTAATGTGTAAATTTGTCAAGTCGATTAAACGGATCAAATTAAAATTTGTTTTGCCAATAAATTTTAACTTCATCGTTGAAGCGATACAGAATTTACAACCTAAATTTGTTTAGTAAGTATTCAACTTAAATTTTTTGCTTCTGCCACATCCTTGAGATACAGATAAATATGTTTGTTAAGATTGCTAAGTTCAGTGCAATCTAATGCACTTAAAAATTGCGGCTTCCGAAAAAACACCATCGTTACTGGCGACCAATATGTAAATCAATTTGGTTATTATCTCTTACTTCTCATTTCGCTGATGAAACTGAGAATGAAATTGAAACTAAAACCAATTGCTACTGGGCCAATGCTGAGTTGTCGTAAATCTCTTCAAGTACTATCTTACTTCACAAAATAGGTTACTGCTAATTTATAAAATACAGTAAAATAGTCAACTACGATAATATACGAAACCGCTTTATGGTCAAATTTAACTGGAAAGCAGTCAACATCCTTATTTAATATTCTTATCTCTTTGATCTGGCTTCTACGTTCTACATACGTCACTGGGGTCAGTGGAATCTACATGAAAATTAAGTATAAACCATAAATTTGCAAGAAATGTGTCGGTTGAAATTGAAACTTCGCGCGACTGTTGGCACAAAGTTGTAACCAAAGCATTCCCTGGGCGGAACAAAATGTCATGCTATCTTGCATGAAATTGACACTTGACATTATGCTTAAAATTTATTGTATGTTTATTCCGTTAGCCGTAAAAATTGTGTTTTTGGTCAAATATGAAATGTGTTAAGCGATAAAAATATTAATTTTGTTTGTAATTTCTTGTCCAAAATTTGATTCTGCCGATTTGATTTTTTTGTCAAAAAATTGCGCTGGTAAAAACAATTAAAGTAACAATACAAATTTGGATGAGTTTATTCAAGAGAGCGACATACATACCGAACTTAATGGTCTTTGTTCTGTGTTTCGACTGAATTTTCATGCTATTTTTATACTGTGTAACATTGCAAGTATGATATGGTATTAGTTATGTAACAATACAACATATTTTGTATTTTAATGAGCGTACTCGAAAAAAGAGAATATAACATGACGCAGTCTTTTTTCTAATCCGATTCTTAATCCATTGGAATCGCAACACCAAATCTTCAAAAACATATAAATGCTTATTGATAATAACTTAGCTAGTGTCAATATAATTAATAATTCTATAGTTATGAGTATGAAAATAATAATTATAGCTTCGATTAAATATGCCCTCGTCAAAACTTAATCAACTATATTGATTTAATCCAATCCAGCAACAATAGTTTTTCTCGAAAAGTTCTGCTTCAATCACTTAATTAGGCTCAATTTAATCCCCTAAAGGCACCAAATCCATTTCTACTAATCCCACGACCTTTTCGTCCTATCGTCAATGCTTTCTCCTAATTGAGTTTATCCAGTTTTGTTCTGACGCAAGCACAAGCTGACTACTGTCTTTCTTTGCCTTCTTAGCACTGCCTTTCCTGACATCATTATCTTAATCATCTGTCCCTTTCTTCTTTTATATTTGACTGTAGACTATGCTTCACGACAGTCTTGCTCTGAATTCTCTTAATGTAGAACTCCGATTGGCTGTATCCTTAATTTTTATTTCTTATTTCTTATTAGTCTGGTGTAAAGTCTGGGGTAGTATTCTCAGGATTACCCGTGGGTAAAGTCTAGGGGTGTTTCAGTTAACTGATATCTGATAACTTTTTAAAAAAGTTATCAGTTAAAGTTATTTTCTCGGGGTTAACTTTAACTTTAACTGAAATTATTTTGAGCTTTACCTTTAACTGATAACTTAACTGATGTAGACTCCAAAAACTGATTTAAATCAGTTAACTGATTTTATTTTCAGTTATGTGTCAAAACTGATTTTATTTTCAGTTAAGCGTCAAAACTGATTCTATTTTCAGTTAAGCACATAACTGAAAATAAAAATTCAGTTCAGCGGGTAACTGATTTAAGCAATTTCAGTTCTGCCGTAGGAATGTGAGCTGAAATATTGAATACAGACATACACATACCGCACATGTGAGTACATACACATACCGCACATCCATTTACCGCTGAATGTGCACGTTTCTTTTTTGTCGATGTATTGTTGTAGCCACATATGGCATATAATATACATTATGAAAAGAATATGACATCCTCATTTTAGTTCTGTAGCGCGGTAGGTGCATTCCACATTATTAGCGGCAAAAAACAGACCCAAATTGGACACGTTGGGTGCATCCAATGGGTTCCAGGAAAACTGATTTACCATTACCTAATCAGATCGTGGCATTCTTCCAGCTACGCCCACAACGTGAGATTGCGTCGCTACTGTGCCACTCGATACTATGATTTTACATAGCTCCTTCATATTTGCTGTGGGCTGAGGGCACTCTGAGGGTATTTGGATATTTTAAAAAAATTACATGCCCTAGCACCAATAAATCTAAATTCCTGTCAAAATCTAGTTCTGAGGTGTTCGTTAATCAGCTTTTAGAAAGAATTTAAGTATTGTTGAACATTTGCTGGAGAGCACTCGAAATTGGCCCTGGCTGGTTGATACCTACCAATAGGAATTCAAGCATCACATACATGTTAATAAAAATGATCGCAATAATAAATCTATTTTATAGACTTAATATAATCTAAATACCTTGAAAAAACTTAAAAAGTAAATTTTGAGTAAATTTTTAAAAATTTTTGGATTAGAAAATTTCCAAATTTTTACCATGTTAACTGAAACTAAAATCAGTTAAAGTTATCAGTTACCAGTTAAGTTTTTTTATTTAAAAAAAAAAAAAAAAAATATAAAATAAAAATTATAAAAAAAATAAAAAAAAAAAAAAAAATATTTTAAATTTTAAAAAAAGTGAAAAGTGGGGAGGAGAGTGAAGAAACGTTTTAAAAAAAAAAAAAAAAAAAATATAAATAAAAAAAAAAAAAAAAAACAAAAAGTTTACTATAAAATATTAAAAATAAAGGATTTTATGAGGGGGGGGAAGGTTGAGAAAAAAAAAAAAAACTAAAAAAAAAAATACAACCTTAAGTTAACCTAACTGATAACTTAACTGATTTAATTTTGCTTAACTTAACTGATTTATTTTTTTCGCAAATAACTTAACTGATAACTTAACTGATTTAAAATTTTGTTAACTTAAACATCCCTTGACTAAAGTCAAGCTATCCTTACGCACTCGCAATGGTAAGAGTAGAGTTAATTCTGAGGGTAAAGGTAAAGTTAAAGTTGAAAACAAAGCTAACGAGGGCTGTCGAGGTAAGTCTTTGCAGGAATATCCTCAACTGTAAAACACGTTAAAGCACATTTATGGCCCTACTTGATAAGTAACCTATGCTCCCACAGTAAGATGTAGTCATTGTTTTAAAATACTATTTTACCATTAAATTTAGCAGCGAGTAAGGACAGCCGGTCTTACGTAAGGCTAATTCTGAGAATGCGGTCCCAGATTTCGGCCAAAGCATCGTTCCCGCCGATTAGCTGAAATAAAGAAAGTGTCATGCTTTGCCCCATTATATACTCTTACTTTTATAAGGCTAATTTTGCAAGTTTGCTATTTTTCTTGGTTTTTTCTTAGGATTGTACCAGACACCATTTTTGGGAGTTTTACCAACTAAAACCCAACCTACCTAGCTCTAATAACAGTCACAGTGTCAGTTAGTATAAGCGGAGTTTTACCAATGCTCGGTTGTTTTGTTCAATCATATTAATCTAACCTAATCCGATTCTCGAAACTTCTACGAAGTAACGAAGATACCATTTATGTAACTGTCACTCACATATGTGTTTGTGACTTATTTTTAACGGAAAAGTATTTGTTATTTGTTATTCATTGACGTATGAAACATACTTTACGTCAGCAGAGCAATAGTGTTTCGAAAAGTCTAGAACATAATTTGAGTCTAAAAGCAGTGTCGATAAATGGAGGTACGCACTGCTGATCAAACCAGTGTCACAAGTCTTTGTCACAAGTTTTGTTCCGAGGCTAGACATTCTTTGTTTATTTTTAGATAAGATAACGTGTGCTAAATTCGTTTTTTTAACGTATTCAGTTTAGTGCAGTTACAGCATAACAAAAAACGGAGTATCATGCATATCATCATCCTACATAAACCCAACTTATTGAGGTTGATTAAACTGATTAAATTTTCCTTTGTAGTGGTGTAGAGAGGGATATTAAAAAAAACGTGATATGATAACTACATAAATGCGGTTTCATGGACGATTTAAAGTCTATACCTATACGAGTTATCATCGCTAGCTAAACAAAGTTTAAAGTAATCCGTTGAATCCCTTTTAGTTGGATACAAAAAGACTGTTAATAGTTACTTTCTTGTTGGAAATAAATCCTAGTTTTTGAAAAGGACTGACAAATGTAGATTTATGTCATAAAAGCAGGCTTACCTATCAGCAGTGTTATGGTGGGTAAAATTACCAACCAGATCCAACGCAGGTCTCAGTAGAAACCAAACTTGATAAATCTAACCAATCAAACTCCCTTTAGTTAGCTAATCAGATTGAGTGTATTTGGATACCTTATTTTTTTCTCAAGTGGATTCCAGACCTTAACCTGTAGAAATCAGCGAATCTAATAACAACTATTCTTTGCTTCGCAAATATTCCCCAACTGGTAGGAGAAAACGGTCTTCTGAATTTTATCTGAGCGCCATGCCGGTCGCAAATGCCATAAAATCCTAGGCAATTTGGTTAAAAATGTCTTCTGGTTCAAGTTTCTTCCCTCGAGTCGTTTTCTTCTAATTCCGCTTATCTGGGTGTTCTCTAAAGTTGCCTCTCATTTACATTACTTTTCTGGGCCCTGCTTTAATACCCAATGATTTAAGACTCTTACCATATCTGGTGGCGCGCTCAATTAACTGCAGAATGAGCCACTGAAGCTGGATGGCTCATTATGGCATAATCAAGAGTACATGGATAGGACTATTGTCTACTCTTGGTGCAATAAAGATTATATTTCTTCTTTTCTCATTGCACGGCTATTTACTATATTGACTGTGGCAAGATGTTGCATAAAGTTTTGAAGAAAAGTTAGTAACACTTTTATCCAGTAAACTGCTCTATATTAGAATTGCATATGTAGGTATTAACTTAACTTTGCACAAGTCAGTAAATAAAATTCTTAACGAACTGTAGTTATTAATAATAATCCAGAAATTGAGACAGGTTTTTGGATTGTTTGGCTTGATTCATACTTCATAGTTACTTACCTAATTTCTGTAGTCGATTCAGTCGGCAAAATCACAAAAAAATCGCATCACATAAAAATTACTGCTTTGTTACCTACTATTTTTTGTTTCTCTTCTACAGTGAAACAGTATTATGTACTATTGTTCATATCTAGATCTTCCTTCTGTTTCTTCAGATTCTTACTTTTTTCGGTAAAAACTGGGATTCAGGAGATATGCACTAGCATTCGACATGTTATAGTTTCTATGTGATTTATTAACCCCTACCTTTTTATATTAAGGTAAATTATTAATATTCAAGATCTTTCACTGAAACATCTGTTTGGCGTAACATACTTTTGTTCTCGCTTGTCGTTTTTAGAAACAATTATTTACGTTTCCAGACATGTGTGGTAAAAATTCGAAGGCGGCAAGAAACTCTAGGTTTTTCCATTTCAAGTATTACCTAACTGCTGACAAAGTTTTGCGTTTAAACACTTTAAGGTATTTTTACCTTAAAGTTAACTTTACATGGTTTTAACATACATACATACATACATACATACATACATACATACATACATACATACATACATACATACATACATAGTTAACTTTATGTTTTTGACGTGGAATAAAATTGCTTTTTAAAGCAGCACTTTCCCTATAACAATGCACTGACCAAAAAACAACATAAACCTCGAATTTAATGGCTGATTAATCTACAAAACGTGTCAAATTTGAATGTATGTAGTTGACTGCAAGTCCAACACATTATTGAATAATCATTATACACTCCGCCGTTTCAAACTATTTCAAGACGGTTATGTACAGTACCGACCAAAATTACTTGCTACGGTCTCCGGAGTCAAAGCGGAGTCGGAGTCACTTGATTTCGGAGTCAAAGTAATGTATATAAACTATACTTCAACATTAACTCCGGAATCAAATGAATCCGAGTCCGCTTTGACTCTGAAGTCTGTAGCAGGTAATTTTGGTCGGCACTTTATTTTCACATATCAAGTGCTAATTATACCTATGTACAGCTACCCACACAGGAAAAGGTACCTTTTACGTTTACGTTTAAGCTGCTCACGTCTTAGGCTTAGGCACCTGTTTGGATCCTGACCAGTTATATTCAATGAATTACGAACTTTAAACCTAATCTCCCAACCTTTAAATAAATACCTAATCTCTTAAACTTGCCTGTTTCGCGACCTAATTGTTAAAATAATCCCACCTCGAAAGTTTAAGTATCAGGTTGGCAACGTTTTCGGCATATTTCACGCAAATAGTTTTCAACGAATTTGTAGTAGTGACAAAGGTTGATGTCGGCTGTCAGTTTTTCGCAGAGGACTTTCTGACATATGTCACAACAGCTGACGCTAGGTAAGTTTACGTTTACGTATTTGGGTAATCTGAGTTTTTTCGGAGCGCGTAGAAAGGTTTTAACATCGTCGCATTTTGACCGCTAAGTCCCATTTCTTTGTTCTCTACTGGGGGCACACTCGTGTTATGTAAGTTGAATACCTAGAAAGGCGAGTACTCATTAAATTTACTAGCTTATTTCAGGGTTTGATTTTAAAATTATTTAAGTAGATATTACCTACATATTCTCCCCTTGAAAACAAGTGAGCAAATTACTGTCACTGTCAATTTGTCCGTTTTTTGCCCAGCAGTATCTGTTTTGTACCACTTTTTGTCACTTTAAGCAAATTCCAATTTACGAACCAATTTTCGTCGACCACTCAGACCTTATGACAAATGTCTTGTAAGTTACGGCATTTTCCGCGCGTGCCCAAATAGTCCCCTAGGACATAGAATATCTCTTAGACTGCTTTGGAACTGGGTTTTTGGAATATTTTAATGCCGATTGCCATCTAACTGCGCTGTATAGACTCAGGAAATTAAAAAAGGGTGCTATTTTTCAGCCGGAAAAAAGTAATTAGCTTGCATACATATAAAAATGTCAGAGGTCGTAAAAAATAGGTCATAACCTTAAAATTTGTTACCTGATAAAAATTTATCAACATCTAAAATGTTAATTAAAAGGAAATCGTTAAATCCTACTTTCTAGTTCCTGGCTTCAGTTCACGCAGTTTGGAAGGAAATCTCTATCCTACTTCTCGGCTCAGAATATTGTCTGCATGTCTCCAAAAATCGTGCAATAAGATGCTGCACAAAAAGAAATAGCAATTAACTACTGAATTTTTGGAAACTGACATACCCAAGTTACCTAACTTACTAAGTAACTGCCTAAGCTCGGTTCATACTTGTCCTTGTCCCTGTCGTTTTGTCCCTACGCGATTTCAGAAAAACTGCATTAATATGCCAATTTCTTGCATGACGATAGTTGAGGTCACTTCGAGATCATATATAAATAATTACCTAGCTCAAACGCTTTTGTCAATTTTTCACAGCAGCCGCCCGAAACTTATCTGTGTCCTTATCCTTAAGGCCAAGTATAAACCGGGCTTTACAGTCTGCTTGTCGTGAAATACATCACACAAGTGAGACAATGTAAGCTGGATGTAGCACGAAGGAAATGTCGAGTACAACATGGAGATACTTACGTCAGACTTGTTCTTATACTTATTCTTATTCTTATTCTTATGCTTACATTTTTGCTTATTTTTTACCAATTTTGTTCTCGTCCTGTAACCCTGTGGTTTTTAAAAGTCTGCGGTTTCGGCATGTGAAAGTCTATGAAGGTCCCAGTAAACCCATTTGAGGCTCTTCCAAAATCTCAGTGTCTCTTCGGGGCCCCATCAGTCGGTGCTTGGCCATGTTTTATTTGCCAAAATTAGGACACCGCATTATTTATGTCTTTGACTCCAAATGTCCTAAAACAAAAACTTCCGTTTTTGACACTGTCAGACGGGCTTATAGCCTTCGGCTTTGAACAAAATTGGGCGCTTTGTTTTTGACATTTTGGTATTTGCTCAGAAAGAAGTATGCCTTGGTTTGCCTGATACCGCGCCAAATTTTGTGCTGTTGTAATTTTATCTGTAGCTGAGGCTGAGTTTCGACTTGGCTTACATTCTGACGTAGATTTAGTTTCAATGTCATATAGTCATTAGGCTACATATATTGAAACGTCTTGCTTTCTTTTAATTAATTCTTATATCTGGTGGAACTGTTAACGGAATGTCATTGTGTTTGTTTCAGATTTTGAGTTTAACAGCTTAATTTACTCCTCACTATGAAGTGGAAGGATTGGATGCGTAAAATTACTGTTTCTCTGAAACTCGACGAGCTTTGGTACGGGCGCAGCAAATTGCGCTCACAAGATCGCATGAATGAGCGCTACAGATTTACCGACTACAGCAGTTACAGTCTCAGCGGCTGCGCGAGTCAACCAGACAGCATAGTCGACATCGACGATCAGCAGCCGCTGTTGCGTGACTCGGGCGCAAAAGCCACGACGCAACTGTCAGTTGCGTCAACTTCGGGATCGACGGCTGAAGTAGCGCGTCCGGGTCGCCGTGAAAGCGTCGTCAGCAGTGCTAGCACCACCAAACTACTGAGTCTGAAGCGCAACAGGCTGCCGACTAGTTCACGCAAACTTGGCGCAACGGAACAGGCGCTATTGCGTAATTCCTGGCGCAAACTAATTCATGGCAGATCCTATTCTCAGGTCTGCCAGAAACTTTTTGAATCCTTTGCCATTGTAAGCCATACCCGAGTTCCTGTGGTCAACTACGCTCTGACTAAACTCTTCGTCAATGCTCTGGACTATACCACTGCCTACGTGGACGATATAGACAAAGTCAGTCAGTGTCTCGTTCAGACGGGGCGCTCGCTTATATACTTTGACGGTGTGTTACTGCAACGAAAGCAGTGGGACGCAGTGGCGCTGGGACTAATGGAGTTTGTATCCGACTGCATCCCAAGGGACCGTCTCTATAGGGACACTCTGCGGGCCTGGACCATTTTCATTTGTCTTCTGGTGGACTACGTATCAATCGGGTACCAGACTGAACTGAAAATCGTCAAATTTCTCATCAAAGCTAAACTTGTCTGATTTCGTGACAATTTATGACACTTCTTGGACGCGTAAATGATTCGCAGATTACTCGAACTGAACTGCTGGACAGTCGTATAAGCTGAAGCATATATAAACACAAGCTTAAAGTCTACTTAAAGCTTAAAGACGGGCTATTACCTGTGAATATCTGTAAAATAAGAATTCAGCCAATCACTAATCAATAATGTTCTTTTTAATTAAAACTACATTGGCTAAATTCTTATTTTTCAACTTCGTACTTTTCTTGTCGGAACTGTGCTTATAAGGAGCAGTTTGATCACAATATCTGTGGTGTATTATAGTATCTTGTAAATACCACTTAACCTTATGTAACATTTTTATGGCACTGTTAATCAAGAGGGAGCACAACTGGGTTTGGTGAATCAGACGTTAAACTAATTAAACAATATCACAAAACACAAGGATCACTCAATTTTGATACATTTCGCATACTTAAGTCTAGTTCATTTGTCCGTTTGTCCTAAACTAAAGATTAGCAGTTGTTAATGCTGGGTTGGCAGGAGAAAACAGTAACCTAAGGGGCTGTTCACAAATTCAAATTATCTGTATTAGATTAACTGAATTAACTACAATAACTTGACATAAAATTTTAGTATCTTTCCAATAAATTGCACGTTTATGCACTTGACACAGAGGAGCAACTGTGTCTAATTTGAAAAAGGTCTTATGCTTCTGTGTTGAGTTATTCCAGTTGTCAGTTAATTTAAACTAGTTACCTAATCCGAAATTGTGAAAAGGCCCTTAATCTGTTGTTCAGCTCATGTACCATGCTTATGTTAAAACAAGAACTATTCAAATACAGTTTAGACATTTTTTATTTCATTGTTGATAATTAATTCATTCACGTACACAGTGCATTCTATAAATAACAGAATACCATTTCATTGCAAAAACACAAGCCACACTTACTAACAACCGATTTTACAACAGACTACTCTTAAAATTACAATAGATAATTTTCTTCGACAAAAAAATTTACGCAAGTTTTTAAATTTGAAAATTAACAACACTAATTTATACCTGAACGTGGTAAGTGCAGCTTAAATCAAAATATTTATAAAAAACAGCTAGTCACTGTTTGCTCGCAGTAGTGTTAAAACCAGAGCTCAGATGTTTTCGTCTAAAATACTCCGGTGAGGCCTCCAAAAGCCACTGCTGGTCAACTACCGTTAAATCTCTGAAACGTCAAATATGCATCAAAACATACTTATACCAAAAAAATCACACTTGGACACCCAGAAGAAATAAAATTTGAGAAATACCCAAAGATCTGTCGTCAAGATGGAAATTTCTCAAATAATTTCAAAATAATAATTGTCTTAGGACGGGTCTGACTGAACTGATGAATTTTCAAGGCTTTATCTTTTCCAAAGTTAAATTTGGAGGCTTATATATTTTGCGAACAGCAAAATAAAAAATTAAAATAGCCGGTGAAAGTAAAATGAAAATACCGTTGTATTATTAGGTAACCTAGCAAATCGAATCCGACAAATTTGATCTAGTCATATTTAGTCAAAATTCCACTGATTAAGACTGTCTAAATAAGCCCAGTCTCAAAAATATCACGGATCGCAAATAAGCTGACATCAGCCACTAACTTCAGTTCCGAAACAGCAAAAAATTGTGACCATACGTGGGCACGGTCCGGGAGGGGGGGTGCGGAGCAACTTTTGCTGCGATTTTGGCTTCGTGTGCACCTTCAAAACATTCTGGGGGGTGGGATGAAGTAACTGTCTCGTGGGGGAGGAGAGAAGTCGACTTCTGGGGGACGGGGTGAAACCCCCCCCCCACGCCCTGTGACCCAAAAGAGTGTCCACAAAACGTTCACAAAAAAACTGCCCATTTGTTTTCTCAAGTATTACAACCCGTCAAAAGCGATGATTCGATATACTTAAAGTGAACGCAAGAGTGTAACACAGCCGACCCCACCCACACTTCTACTTGCGACTCACTTAATATAAAGTTGAGTGGTGTAGAGCAAATCTGAATAGAGCACGCAGCCTGGGTTCTGTCTGAAGAGACAACTGGTGGGGTGAATGCTGGTCTTGCTACTGCAGTCGACGGCACAGTATCGGCCGTCGGGCTCCAGCTGGGCTGCGTGGAGGAACAAGCCGTAGCACAGGGCGCGTCTGAAATCAGTAAAATGATAAAAAAATTGAAATTCTTAAAGTGGGTGATGCGAAGATAATTTGTACCTGTTTTATGCTAGTTATAACAGTTGCATATTTTCGGGTTCGCTTCATTTGCCCTTAGATTAGGCTTAGGCTCAGGCTTAGGCATCTTCTGTTTCATTTACCCACTTTGAGATACCCATAAAAAGTTACAAAATTTTGTTGTAATTCAATCGAAAACGGACGGTAGATGCGCGCGACAAGGGTGCTCAAACCCACTCATACCATTTTGACCCTTACATATGTCTCTACTACATAAAGACGTGTTAAGGCATACACTTCTACGGTCGCTGGCTAAATTTCAGGCACAATACTTCAGACATTTACAGTTATTGTCGGTCTATCAATAACACTGTAATCATAAACATAGGATTTATATCAATAGAAAAATAAGAGTTTATGTTGTACGCTAAAATAACAGAAGAGTGAGAATTCTTCTCCAAAAAATTCGGAATAATTATTCTCCTCCTCTCAATACCTCAGAGGGCTGGTGTTCTGTCCACACGAAGCCAGTGGCAATTTCAGTTGTTCACAAATCTGCCTTAGCTGCGTTCGTATCTCCTTCACATTCCGCACAACTTTGCCACTGATATAGTTAGCTTGTAGCCATTCCTGTACAATATGAAAAAATGTAAAAAAATTGCAACGTAAAACAGCTAAATGGCACTAATTTTTTAAATTTAAAGACTATGCTAAGTTTAAGAAATGAAAGGAAAACTAATACAACCTATTATGTAGAATATTTTTTTCGTCATTTTTCACCGTTTCAAGTCCCCTTCACTTCCACGTTCCAAGGGGGTCCCGCACTGGAATCAAGACGTTAAAGTGCTATTTCAGCCGAAGCATCGTTCCGGCCAATTAGCTAGAATAGGGAAGAATGTCATACTATTCCGCATTGTGTACTCTTGACACAAGAAGCTCACTAACCATATTGCAGTTATTTTTCTGAGCCATCTGGTAGGCGCGAAGTTGTTTCACGTGATCTCCTTCCGCGCAGTTGAATTTGGAATGGGCAAGAGCGCACTCATCACGCTAAAAATAAGGATATAATATCACTGATCTTTGTGCGTTTAAAAAATCTTTAGAAGTACAAGAAGGAATTATTTAGAATCTGATGTTTCACAGAAAATTTGCTCTAAAAAAACTGCTCTGAATTGGAAAAACAGATGCCTTGGTAAACCTTAACAGAGTTACTGCGCTCGGCAAAATCGCAGTCCCATTCAACAGAACTGCACATTGAAAATCTTCACACAAAAACGTCAGTCAAAACAGTTCATATTAATACATTAACGGGATGATTGATGAATACGGACTGATCTGCGGACATCAAGGCCACCACGGTAAGAGCTTCCTCAGTGCAACCAAGTTCAGCGGAGGCCAACAATATTCTAGAAGCAGTTATACAAAATCAAGGGTTGGCAGGCAGAACCACGTAAAGCCCGGTTCATACTCTACCTTGTCCTTGTCCCTAAGCGATTTCAAGAAAACTACCACAGCAATTAAGTTCATGTTTCGCATGAAGAAAGTGTGGGTCACATCTAGATCGTATGCGAAAACTTAGCCAAAACAATTCAGTAAGCTCTTCACAGCGGCTGACCTAAACTTGTCCTTGTCCTTGACTCATGTCCTTAAGAACAAAGTAGTATTAATCGGGATCAATTTCGAGACAAACACAAACTGTTTACAATAGTTACTAGTGAGTAACATTTTCGTGCACATTTCATGTAAGTAAACGTTTATACGTAAACCAAAAAATGTCACCAACTTTGCCAGTTTTGGGTCCAGTGGGAAGGAAACCAGTTTCTGGCCAATGAGAGTGAGCCTGAGATCGGTCTGGTCACCTTCCACGGCGCCCAGATACGTCAGCTCACGCACGGCCGCCTCCACTGCCTGAAATATTGCAAAACAATTGACTTACATAATTAGCGTGTTACGCGAACGAAAGCTGCGTTTATGCCATATCATTCTCGTATTAAGGGGGGGGGTTTTTTGGTGTGAGTTTTTTTTTTTTATTTTTTTTGGTTTTTTAATTTTTTTTTTTTATTTTTAATTTTTTTGTTTTTTTAATTGGAAATTAATTTAAAAATTATATAGATTGGTTGTGAGTATTTGTGGAGATTTTTTGGACTTTTTAATTTTTTTTATTTAAAAATTTTTTATTTTTATTTTTTTTTTTTTTGTGTCATTAACAAAAAAGAAAATTGAGGTCAGTTTTTCTTCTGTTGAAAAGGTATATATTTAAATTTTTTATTTTTTATTTTTTTTTATTTTAATTTTATTAAGATTTATTTTGTGTGATAACTAATATGTGCTATTAGTCTGTGTAAAAAAACTAAACAGAAAAATGATAAATGTGACTAAAAAATGGAATGTGAATAGGTTTTTTTTTCGTCATTTTTCCGACTTTGAGACATTGTTGCAAACAATAGCCCCCACATTTTTGGAAAAGATTGGAAAAATAATTTTTTTTTAGAATTTTTTTATATAAAGAAAGAAAAATTTTTATATTTTTTTTGAAAATGTTTTATAGCGGCGCAAAATCGACTGCTTTCGCGACACTCCCCCCTTAAGCCATTAACAAAAAAGTTGGGTCAGCTGTTGAAGAAAATAAAAAGCTCTAAACGACCAATTTTGGTGTGTAATCTAGCCTGGCATAGTAGAGCAGCATATTATGTGTTTAAATGTGCAAAAAAATTTATAACCGTTATTGTCGTTACTCAAAGCTCGTTTTTGCAAACCCCGCCTCCATCCAAGTGAGATTCTTGTTCTCGCAGACTTTGTGGGCAAAAATACTTGGCTGAACAAGCCCAAACTTTCGCTGGCTTAGGAATTCCAAACTACAAAATAAAACTAATTTTAGTAATTTAATTAATGTCTAAAGTGAAGATTACTTCAGCGGATGGTTTTGTAATGAAATCAATCTCGCAGATATTCTTGTGCTGCATTTTCACCAACTCAAGTAAAACACCAGCCAAGCTGCATCTAAAAAAATACATAAACATAAACAATAAACATACATAAAAATAAAATAAATGTACAAATAGCCACAAACAATCAGCAACCGCACACAAACTGCCTGCACCACAAAAATCGCTGTATACAACAATATTCTTGCATCTATACCGTATTATATACCGTTTAATCTCTGGCTCGGTGTAGTCAGTCAAATCCTTGTATGCCTGTTCACAGTACAGACGGTAGCAGGTCCCGGCAGCCTCTCGCCCGGCCCGGCCCGCCCGCTGACACGCCTGGGCTTTCGACACGCACACCACGCGTAGCATGTCGATGCCCTTGCTGGGCTGATACATGCTGAAATAATGAGACAGCACAGCACTAAGTAGTGACGTGATTTTTTCGTCATTTTGCCGGCTAAACTGACAAACGGCTAAAATATATGAATCAACCCTCAGTTGGCTTTAAAAGTCAGCTGATAACAGCAATGGCCAGTACAATGATGATTTCCCGCTTGATGAACAAAAAAACTATTTTAAGATTAAATTAATTATAGCATATGACATAAGTGAGATATTTTATTTTTTATTTAGGCGGCTCATTTATTCAGAGTTGTTGTCTGTTCAATCTTCCAAACGTCTGACCAAGAGTACAACCTGGTGCCTCACTCTCATAGAAAAAATGACGCACCGCACTACGCGTTATGCTGTAGTGTTTCTTTTTACCTAAGTTTCCCAAAACACAACTTAACAAATAAAATTTTCTGTAATAATTTACCGCGTTTTCACTTTTCCTGAGTCAATCACATGACGAATGCCAGGAATGGTGACAGAGGTTTCGGCAATGTTCGTCGATATTATCACTTTCCGTACACCCTGCACAAAGAAAAAACAAAAAGCTAGCAAAGCAATATTTTACAAATAAAATATCTATCGATAACTTGAGCTTAAAGACTTTTAATAAATATAGATCAAGTTTATAATAACTTGAGCTTAAAGACTTTTAATAAATATAGATCAAGTTTATAAAATTTATGTTTATTTTATTTATTTTATTTTATAATTATAAAATTATAAGAGAATTTTGCCACATTTTACATTGCGAATAAGCAACGGAGAAGAACTATCGTATATACTGTAATCAACTCGTGTTTCTACTTTCTTATATTTAGACAGAGAAATAGAAACTAAAAATAGATAGTAATACAAAATAATAAAAAATATACCTTTTTAGAAGCCGAGAACACTTTCAATTGAGCTTGGTGAGGTAGCTGAGCGTAGAGTCCGAACGGCTGTATTCTAGGCAGGTTTGGGGGCAGTTTTGAGCTGAGTTCCCGACACGTCCTCACCACACCGTCAATTTCTTCGGCACCGGTCAGAAATGCAAGGATAGATTCTCTAAAAAGATTAACAAAAAATTACTCAAGCTCAAACCAAATTGGCAAAAAATAGTGAATACCTTACCAGAACCAGAATGTAGTTTTAACTTTCTTTGTTATTTACTTATTACATTGCTAATACTGTACCGGGACTAATAAGACAATATTGTAATAGCTCCAATTCTTCTGAATTAAATCTATTATTACATAATGTCCCAAAAAAATGTTAGGCTCGAATTCATAATATAGAACAGGGGCAAAATAAAAAAAAGCAAACAAGCCCCAGAAATACGCTTGTACACACTTTAATACAACTTGATACAATATTACAATTTATTAACTTAATAACTATTCAGAATGCAGTTTAACTTGATTCAGCTTAAAAAATCCATAACTACTCACTCTGCAGGAGTTTCACGATTAATCTGGAAAATAGTGACCAATGTGGCATAGACGTAGTCAGATATGGACTTGGGCGGGGCGTACATCAGCTAAAGCAGCGAAAAAAATGCAATGTTAGGCTAAGTTCCTACTAGAGAAATAAAAAAGAGAAGGATTTGATTACCGCTAACAAGAACGTCTGCAAGTACATAAACTCACATAATGGAATTAGTGTTTGTTTGTTCAGATCTCTGCATGACATGGAACTAACATCACTTAGTCTGAGGCGACCGGCGGTGAAGCCAATTTTATCCCCTTTTTTTCCTCTTAAATATCGAAAAGTGAAAACTCAATATTTTTCCATTTTGTTTTTATTTAGAAAACTTCCCCTAAATAAATCACTATCCCAACACTGCTCCACTGATGAGCCGCCCGTGTTTGGGCTAGGTTTGGCAGAAGTCGCAATGCACTCTAATCGATAGTATAAGTTAACACTTAATTTTGCACGCATAACTATCTAACGCACCCCGTTCTATATAACTTTTCTTCCTGTTTCAGTCTGTTTTTAATAAGGGAAGACATTCTTCTAGCATCCCACATCACTCCCAATACATAAAAAGAAAATGGACGGCTAATAATATACACTACGTATATACATTCCCTTCATGGGTCCATTGCTCAATACAGCATTTGAACTGGTCTGGTTGACAACCATCTTACGCATATCAGCATCCTTTTCATTATTTTCATAACATTAATGAATCAAACATTAAAACCTGATAATGTATTGACTTCAAGATTTGAATTACAATACTTGAGCACACATGTCTCAAGCCAAAATTTTACCGTTTTTTCTAAAGTGGTAACAGAGATTAGGTATTTAGGTGTTCGACGCTAGCTTGCGTATTAAAAATGAAGAAATCTAGTAAAAAAAGGCTAAAACACAGCCAAACGTTTAATAGCTTGAATTGTCAGATAATAGTAATTATTTGTACTAATTCTTTTGCGCGTTATTTCGGATAAAAACCGCTAGTAAAAAATTAACTAACGTTCACTTGGTGCTGTCGCCCTTCAATATAGAGTACTGGAGCCCGGTCAAAATAGGCAGAAAATTCATCAACATCCATCGTAGCTGACATTACCACAACCTGCAAGTATACATCAATTTTGATTGGTATACTATCAAACTGCATTATGATTGGCAAAATTCCGATTATTTAATTTCCCTGATGTGAAAATAACGGTACCGCTGTGACTGATCGGGATTTTGAAAATTGTGGTTGGATTACGCGTGTAATTAAAATTAACTGATGGTTGATTAAAATCAAATCAAATTTGGGTACAAAAAGTAATCTATTTATATGACTTTTCAGCTCAAAGACGTCAATGAATAGACACCGGTAAGAATAGATTAGAACTCCACGCGGCTTTACCCTGAGCGGACTAAAGGGCGACTGCATTTTCCTGATTCGTTTTGCTCGCTTCACCACAGCAAACAGTACATCCGTTCGCAGACTGCGCTCGTGCACTTCGTCCAGAACTATCACAGAGTACCTGCAAAAAAACACCATACAATAGCAATTAGCATCATAATGATGGTTTTGTACAATAATACTGGTTTAAGATAAATCTCTACAAACATATATATTCTGTGATATCTATTATTTAAAAAGTGAAAGCAGCGTACTGCGGTTTGGTTTTGGATATTATTTAAATTCTTGAATGTGCACTATTTGACTAAACTAACCTTTGTATTAACTAAACTTACCGTTTCAAAAGATTGTCTTGCAATGCTTCTCTCAGCAAGATGCCGTCAGTCATGTACTGAAACGAAAACAGATGCCTTTCACATTTTTTTATAAAAATTAATCAAAACTTACAAAATAACTTCAAATAGACTACAATTTATTACAAAATCAAATACAAGACTCATGACACTCCAGGACTTGAAACGACAGAAACATTTTTCTGTGTTTCTTCCATGGAAGTACGTCAAACACTCAGTCACAAAACTTAACGCGCACAACCTACTAAAACCGATTCACTAACGAAATATGAACATAATCAAAAAGTAAATTATACGTACCAAAATTACAGTTTCTGCGCTCTCTGCAGACTCAAATCTGACTTTATAGCCAACCTAAAATAATATTTAAAATACAATTTAGGTTTTGCACATTGGAGAAATAACTATTAGAGGTAACAGAATGGCCGTGCTTCAAAGCATGAGATTTGATTATAGGTTTGAGTTTTGTATAACCAAGAGTAACTAAGATTCTTAAAAGTCTTACTAAACGAACGAGAAAAAAAAGATGAGGTTTAGGGTGACGAATCTAGCTGCACCCCTAATCATTTCAAGACTCGTGGTAGTTTTGTAAAAAATATTAAAAAATCAGAAAAATTGTTAACATTGGAGCGTCGAATAAGACTTGGACTGTGTTTAAACAGGCTTTGTTAATGCCAGCTAAATAGGTTTATGACAGCAAAAAATAGTTAACAAGCGTTAGCTAACAACCAGAAAGCACTATCATAAACACAGTTGGGGAATAACTTGGACTAAGCCAACAAACAGTCTCTAGCTTATGTGCTGTAACTCTTCAAAACATGCTTTACAGTGGTGTTCAAAAGTTAGCATGAGTATCCGACACAATATTTGACTACTGAAAGTGTTTTTTGTATAATGGATTCGGTAGTCACCGGACAAATCATAAAAAATGGACAATGCCTGAACACTGTATTTGGCCAGTATATACACTTCAAAGATAGCGAAATCGTTCGCAAAAATACGAAAATTGCTACAAGCAATGGCACAAACCTTAGTTCCCAGCTGAACACCCATTTCGTGAGCCACACGTTCGGATAGACTTGTAGCAGCCACACGCCGGGGCTAAAAAATAACGAAATAACGTACACTTAAAAATTGAAGATCAACAGAGCCAGTGAGTCCGAAACGCAGTTGGATTGAATTTTTTTGTGAATTTTGACAAGCAAAAAAATTAGTACAGACTGCCAGTACAAAGTACAAAATAAAGTTTAAATCTAAAAATATTACAAAAATTACCTGCGTTATGCCAATGAGTTTATCTTTGAATAATCCCGCCTCCAGCATATACTGAAAATACAAAAAAAATTCTTTTTACCTATCAAAACACAGTCAACAACGGGCTAAGGAACTACCAGACTAAGTCCTATGAATGTTTATTTCGATAATTTGAAAGCATATGATTCCATACAGGAACATACTATGTATCTGTCTCCCAATACGCTGGAAAATTTTACAAAAACTCAAAAGAAACTAAATAAACGTAACATCCGCAAATAATGATAGTGGGGTAGTGAGTGGAGCCACTCTCAGTGATACAAAGGTTAAAATCTTACAGTATGAACTAAAGTCTGACAAGAAATTATTGCTGAATCCTGAGACAAACAGGTGGCGTGATTTTTGTGACTACTGGCTGTACTCTGGATGCTTGGAACTCGTTCTTTTTGTCACAAAATCGCGTGTTTCTTGTCTCAGGGTCCAGCGTGTTTTGGTCAGACTCACTCAGATCTCAGAAAACTCGTAACTTTCAGGGATGGGTTATTGAGCATCGTGTTCAGCTTTCCCATCCCAAACCTGAGGACACCATTTATTCTCTGTCACTAGCCTGTGGGATCTGCGTGGTTTTCCCACTGCCCGTCTCCCCGATCACAATGCAGGTCTCGTGTTGTCTCAGACATTCCAGCAGTTCCTCTCGACACGCATAGATCGGCAGCTGACGACGACACGCCTGCAACACGGCATAATTTGAGTTAGGATCATTGCCTTTTGAAAGATAGCTAATTCAATTACCATTAATGTTAGGCATATATCGCTTTTCGAAAGTCTACTTGTCAAGACGAAACTGTATTTGAGACACAAATAAGGAGTTCGTTTATTATTATATTTTTTATTATATTTTCTTCCTACTTTAATTATTGTAGTATTTTGAATCAATATTAAATACATAGTTATCACGTCATGGCTTTACATAACATAATAATAACGGGGTCAAAATTTTTGAGGGACTCTGGCCAAATTTTGGGGACTGGCCCCACTGATTGACAATTATAAGCATCCCAAATTTTGCCAAATTTTCCAAAACAGTAAAATTTTTACATTCTTTTCCTGGGAATCTCGGGACCCTCCTTCGATTTACAGGGAAGGTGGGTGGGGTTTCTTCATCTTGCATGTTAAATTTTAAATTTTAATAGTTTATAGGACAATTTTATTGCCGTAGTTCAAGACAACTGGCACCGTTTACCACTGTAACATGTTTACGACAGTCTGAGCTCCTATTTCAGTCATAAGGCTTATTAACTACTACATTTTTCACACAAAACTTAAACTCGCTGATTATACTCCTACACATACACTTTCGTCGATGTCAACCCATCATATCTCAACAACAACGAACATCGTTGCGACCCTGATACTAAGCTAATAGATGGTGCGTTGGTGCACAACGCACCTATACACACTTGCTTACGCTTTCATAGCAAGGAACACAAGGCAATAAAGTTGCAGGGGTTTGAGGCCGGCAGCCCCCAGTACAAAAATTGAAATTTTTTCAATTTTTAGGCTAGATTCAGTCGATTTGAGACGCATCGGAAATTTTTTCCGGCTAACTTTGATTTAGTGCCGCTTGGTGGGCACATGAAGGCTGCGTAAATCCTGCGTATTTTTATTTTTGACCACGTAAATTTAAGGTCCACTGCGTAAATACGCAGTATATATTTTACGCAAAAAACCATGCTTTGCTGATAGATTATAATAAGGAATAGTAAGCCACAGAGTTGCAGGGGTCTTGGGGGCGGCAGCCCCCAGAAAAAAATTGGAGATTATTTCAAATTTTAGGCCAAATTTGGTCAATTGGAGACGTATCGGGAATTTTTTCGGTGGGGCAAGTAAAACCAGAGGGAAATTTGCGTAAAAATTCACTGGGAAAAAATTTCAGGTAGGGGAGTAATTCCCATTCGCCCCCACCTCCCTCCCCCGGTGCGCCCTATCCATGTATGAGGGCGAGTTGGGGCGGGTGTCAGAGTCGAAAGGGCAGTTGGATAGGGTCCCGAGAATTGTGGCAAAATTGGGTGTAAATGGCGTTTTTTGCAATATTATACAAAATTTACGGTATATATAAATTTTCGGTCGATCATGGAGTCTCCAAAATTTGGTTTGAGAGGCAACCCCAAATTTATATAATTTATATGCATATATTATTATACAACTTCTTACTGAAGCTAGTTTTCAACGGAGTCTGTAGTCTCCACAAATTAGCTCCTGACGATCTATATACGTTAAAACTGTCAAGGTGTGTTTAGATCAGAGACTAGCCAGGATTTTGGAATGGAAGGAGAACTTCGGCACTTTGAAAAATTGAGGAAAATGACAAATTTATGCTAAAAATTTCACACTGAAAATTTTGTATTTTATTTGTAAGCAAGGTTTTTTTTTGTGTCCAGAAGTGTGTCCAGACACAATTTTTTCTTGCGGGACACAATTTTTTCCTGCCGGACACAACTTAGACACACCTCTCGAGAAGCCCCTGACAATGCTTATGGTGATGATGTAGCTAGGTTTACCGAAAAAAAATTCCGATACGTCTCCAATTGACCAAATTTGGCCTAAAAATACAAAATTTCCCCCAATTTTTTCCTGGGGGCTACCGCCCCCAGACCCCTGCGACTCCGTGACTTACTATTCCTTGTTATTATCTTTCATCAAAGCCTGTGCATGTCTACACGAGTATATTATACTGCATTTAGTTGTGTAATACACTGTCTGGGCTGATGTTCCAATCTTGTGTTTTATTTTCCTGTCGGAAAAATATTGTGATACGTCTCCAGCTGACCAAATTCGGCCTAAAAATTGAAAAAATCTCCATTTTTTTCCTGGGTACACCACTGGCTTTTACAACAAACAGACTCAACTCATTGCCCTTGAAATGGCTGCTTCTTTACAAGATAGCGTAAAACTAGAAAAGCTATTATAAAAAGTGAAAAAATTCAGACCTCCGCCCCCCCCCCCCGAAATTGAAGTCTGGGACGGCCAGTGCTGTATGTATATACATGTGTGTATACATTATGCTGCATTTACACTGTAATGTGACGTTCAAACTTCAAACCCATTGCTTTTTCTTACCCGGAGGGAAAAAGTTCCGCTACGTTTCCTATTGACTAAATTTAGCCTGAAAATCGACAAGGTCTTCATTTTTTGGAAAAAAAATTCCGATACATACATCTAATTTTGGTTTCTAACAGGGTTGGCAAGTCTCGGGTTTGCAACCGAGACCGAGACCGAGACCAGGCAACCGAGACCACCCAAACGAGACCTACGAGACCGAGACCAGCCTTTGGGGGACCTTTTTTTAAGTTTCAATTTTGAAAATTTGAGATACTTTGATACGTAAAAATTTAAGTTACAAAAAAGTGACCATTAGGTTAGGTTGTGTTTTATGAGTGTATGACTTCCAAAGTTGCGAGAAACTTAACATTATAACGACCGGATGCATGAGAGTAGGTGATTGACGGTGGCAATACATAGGATTTTTTCCCGCTATTCTGTCAACTTTTGCTATTTTGAAAAGTTCGGCACACTGCTTTCGCATGCCACAGGGCGTTTTATAGTGCATTGCATGTGCATACATATATTGGGACTTTGCAGTCTGACTCGGGTGCCAGCGTAGAATCGTTTGTGCTGGTGCAGTGGTGCTACTATCAGAAGTTCTGATAGGTGCATCATCACGGACCAGAAAAATTTCTCCCGCTGACACATTTATATGGGGGGAAGGTTTCATGCCCCAACCACTTCATAGCCCAAGGAGCATTTGATTGCGCCTAAGTTTTTTCAGATACTTAATGTTTTGACATGCGTTTAAAGGTTGGGGCTCAAGAAATTCAATTGAAACTTGATGATGGTGGACGAACGACTACTGACTCGGATAGTGTGATTGATACTACGGATTAAATACTGAGTTTACATTCATATTATTTGAATGTGTTCGAATCACCTAAGATAAGGTTCTTTTTCGACGGTGGCACGTAAATAACTATACTTCGTCGTTTTTAAAATTATATTTTAGTTTTAGTTTAGTTTTTAGTCTCAGTTTTGTTTATTTTCTAGATAAATAGAATACGTTGTTGTTATTAAGAACAAAACCATAAATGAAATGAGTAACACCAATTTGTGTCTTTTATTACAACGTTGTACCTTCAAGTTCAGTTATTATTCTTATTAGGTATATAGTCCATAACGGGTTAACTAAATAATTTATGATGATTATTTATAGGTAATACTTTAAGTTTACATTAATTGGACTGTAATTTACAGATATAATTTATTCTCAACTGATTTATAATCCATTGACATGAACAGGAAAATATTTGCTCCTAAGTAATATACATGTTTAAATGTGTTCTAGACAACAAAATTATACAGCTGCCCACAACAACAAAAACAAAAATCAGCTGAAATAAACCAAAAAATTGTCTAGTTTGTATAAAAAGTGTAGCGAAAACACATAGAAATGGATGAAAATAAGACGGTTGAAACAACAGCCGCTGATGCATAAAAATTTGTAAATGGAATAGTACTTGGAATAGCATTTGGATCAGTCGAAACTTAAAAATTAAGCGTACTTCAAAGCCAAAGTTTTGAAAAAGAAGCAAAAAATAAAGTGTATGAAGAACTTATAGCTATGTGACCAAAGTTTATGAAGAAGGACGAGCTTGGAAAAGTCTGAATTTGAAATTTTATAATCAGAAAGACAAGAAAAACTCGAAAAGTCATAAAACAAAGAAAACAGACTCATACTTCAAATAGTAGATATTGGCAAGCAGAACTTACTACGACTAAGGAAAAGAAATCGGGAGAAATTATGAATAATCAGGAACACAACTCCTATCGCAAAGCTCGACAAGCCTGAAGTATATGAACCATGCAGCTGACATATACTCAATAAAATCAAACACTTGAATATTCTGTCATCACGCATCAGACGGAGCACTGCTTCGGCAAATTGAATAGAAAAAATAGGATTGTTGTCAACTTTGCCGTTTCAGTTTTTAATACTCAATATTCAGTAGCATGTGAAAAAAGTCGGTCATCATCCGTCGATCGCCGAAATGCTCCTGTGGGTCCTAAACTGTCGGCGGACACACGGAATGAATAAAATAGGACACAGTTTAGAAACAAAAAGTGCTGTCTGCAGAAAAAAAGTAAGGTGCATGCCGGTGGTTTAGAAAGCCGAAGAGGTCCTCTAGAATTTTGTGCCATAGTTTTGCACGAAAAGGTTATAACAGAAACGGTTATGGCTTTCTGGGCTGGCTTTCAAAAGGGCTACAAATTGAGTTCGAATAAAAGCTTCCAAACAGCACACTCCGTCTGAAACAATTTTGCGAAGAATCGAAGAAGTCTGTTCAAAAATTAGAACAACCGACAACTCAGTGTCAGCCGACAAAAAATGAAAACTCTGATGAAACTGAAGTTTTGCCTCTAGTTTTGAACAACGCGCATTGATAAGAATCATGCCAACTGTGATCAAGAAGTGTGTAACAACAACAACATCGACAACAACAACCACAAATTTCTCAACGAAAAGTAGTACAGCAACAGCAACAACAACGTCGACAACAACAACTATAACTCTCACAACGACCAGCAGAAACTTTCACACACCACTAAATTTAATTTAAAATATTTAACCGGGGTACTCACAACTGTACCCTTCGGGATCGGTATGTGAGGCCCCAAGCTCTGCCCTAAATTTAATTTAAAAGCATACACTACACTCACACACCGCAGGTAGTTAGGATGCCCTTGTTTTGGAGCTATACTCGTAGCCTGGTATAGTTTCACAATAAGGAAGAGGTGAATCTGGGAACCACCCTGTACTCGACCACCTTATGGGCAAACATAAAAAAAAGAAATTCAATTAAACTGCCACCCGATTCGCGCGTAGTCAAGTTGCAGAAACTTGCAAATTTTTAATTACAAATCAACTACGAACTTAGCACTATTTGGTAAATGATGGGCAGTATTTTTACTGTTTAACATATGTGTGTTGAGAGGTTCCACATACAATACTTACGTACTTTTCTGCATAAACAGCGAATAAGCAAAAATGGTTTACATGCAAGCATGGACACTTTGTAACCAATACTTGACTCCAGCCAAGGTTTTTTTGTGCAAAACCCGTGCAAATGTACTCTTTTTTTAAAATTTTGCACAATAATGCACAGTACATGTCGAGCCTGTGATAAGCTCAGAATGCACTGTTTTTAATGCAAAATCGAAAAACAAATTCTGGGAGCTGCCGCCCCCAGACCCCTGCGTCAACTCGCATCACTGCCATTTGACGGTATATATATATCTGGTATTTTTTGTAGTATTGGCTGTTATGTTTCAGTAGGTTAATGCAAATCTTGAAATTATTTTTATTTATATACCCGTTTCATTGAAAAAATTCCTGGATCTGCCACTGGTATGGCTTTAGGGCGTACCCACTACCCAGGGGAGGAGGTAGGGGGGAATTCATACCCCACGTAAATTTTTTCCCACTGAATTTTCACACAAGAGTCCTCTCTGCGGTTTCTGTTTTTATTACCCGATCGAAAAAATTCTACGTATCTCTACAGGTATAAGAACACATATATATATTTGTTTTATACAGGCAAAAAACGCATTTAGTTTGCACAAAAATATAAATTTTTGCACAATTATGCACGCAAAATTAAAAAAAACCTGCTTGACTCGAACGGCCGAACTGACATTCAGACACACTTGACGCTTACGGGACACAAATTTTTTTCGCCGGACACAACTTGGACACACCTTCCATTTTCAAAAAAAACCCCTGTTTGTAAGTTCAATAAAGTCCTCTAAACGTCAAACCACGCGCCCCCTTCGAATACAAGGACAAGCCCCGTCCCACACCCCATCCCCATGTATATACATTTACGCTGTTAAATGCTGCTTCTAAACACTATGGACCCTAGTCCTATACACATTCGCAGCACTGCAAACTGAAAAAAGAATAAACTGTTCAGTCCAGTCGCTCTTTTAAGATCCCTAGAGACACACCATTAGAAAGAACATATATAATAGCAGTACCCAGAAAATTTTTTGAAATTAGACACATTTTTGGTGCACTGTAGACACTATTCTGGCGTTTTACACGGCTGCAGCTGGCTGTTCTACGGTTGTTCTTTTTTATTTTTTGCTGTTCTTTTTTAGAAAATGGTGTTCTAAAGAACATAATTTGGAACAAAAAAAACTCTGCAACGAAGATACTGATATTCATACGTGGGCAGCTACCGAATTCTGGGGGGGTGAGCCACCGGGGGTGCGGAGCAACTTTTCCGGCCTTTTTTGCTTCGTGAGCCACCAATTTCGCTTCGTGAGCCACCGATTTTTGCTTCGTGAGCTACCTTCAAAGCATTCTGGGGGGGGGGGGGGTGAAGCACCTGTCTGGGGGGGGGGGTGAAGATGCCTTCTGGGTGGGGGGGGGGGGGAAAACCCCCCCAAACCCCCCCCCCACACCAATGTATGCTTATATTTAACACCAAATTTTAAATATAGCTTAACGTTAGCTGAACATGACATCTAGCAACCCCCCCCCCCGGTGAAATCCTAGCGCACACCTGTATGGATCCCCCCTGGACGTTGGGTTCGTGCTCGTAGGACGGCGGCATTTGCGGCGGGCTTTGTTCTTCCAGTCGAATCCGCTTCGCGTCACCCAGCCACCAGTTTTCATCAACCATTCAACTGAAAAACATAGATGCACACAGGGGGTAGAGACTAGGGAGGGAGCCCACACCCCCCCCCCTCAGATAGCAGGCATCCTCTTCTGATGGCCGAAAAAGTGCACCAAAATTCGGTGAAAAATCGCAAAAATTTTCTGGACGCGGTCAAAAGTGCCACAAAAATGAGTTAAAAATTGAAAAACTTAATTTTTCTGGCTGACACTGGAAAAAACAACTTAAACCAGGATCACTACCATTCATCGGAGGTTGGGCACCCCGCTCGGCCATTTCAGGTCCCTCCACGCTTATGTGTCTGCCGCCAAAACGTGACTTCAATAGCCGCCATGAGCAATTGAGCAGGCTGGTTAAGTTGAAGCCACAAATGTGAATCGTAGAGGTGTTTAATTTATGGTCACAATATTACATCTTAACGGCGTATCTTTCGACTAAATCTCTCTGGTATATATAAATATAGTTAATCTACAGCTTTTATGCGTGGTAGAATGCGTTTATAACGCAACTAAGGCGAGTCCAACGGGCGACTCAAAGCGCAGATCTTAAAAGGACGATTCATACATACAGCCGTATGTCCGCTTAGCCGGTAAAATTGTGAACTAATCACTCCACAATTTGATTTCAACACTGTTAGTGGAGCGAATTTTACCGGTTGATTAGTGATTAGACATATATACGGCTACAAGTATGAATCGACGCTTAGTATATTTTCACACCAGGGTTTTTTTTTGAAAATCGGCACTGCGTAAATACTGCGTATTTTTATTTTTGACTGCGTATTTTTAGAAATGACTGCGTATTTTTCGAAAACTAGTGTATAACTGGTTAAAAACATAGCCAACGCATTTAGACGGTGTGTCAAGCAATTCTAACACAATGACCATTACATTCAGCTGGAGTTAACGTCAAAAAGCGAGTTTTGATCACATCTATTAATTTGAAAACGTTTAGGAAGTAGAACTATACATACATGCCCAATGCGCCATTTTTGCGTGGTTTCAGGCTGGGGGCCAATGACTTTTCAATTCTCCGTAATGTGTTCAAAATCACTGGAATGTGATAGAACACCCATCTTTTTGTGGGGGGATCCCTCCACCCCCCCTAATACATGTATGCTAACAGTGTATTAAGCAAACAGATAGTGCACAATGCACCCATGTACACTTGCTTACGCTTGCATGAAAGACAATAGCAAGGAACACAAAATTATAAGTTGCAGGGGTCTGGGGGCCGCAGCCCCCAGTACAAAAATTGGAGAAATTTTTGATTTTTAGTCCAAATTTGGTCAATTGGAGACGTATCGGAAAAATTTTCCGGCTAAGCTTGATTTACTACCGCTTGGTGGGCACATGAAGGCTGCCTAATTCTGCGTATTTTTATTTTTCACTGCGTAAATTTAAGGTTCACTGCGTAAATACGCAGTATTTTACGCAAAAAAAACCACGTTTCACACTGGAGGTCACTGAGAAGCAGGTGCACTCAGACCACATTTTGAGGAAACTTCTAGTTCCAAAATACGGCTATTCGAACCTAACAATACTAAAATAGCGTCGTAAACCCTTATATGATTTAACCGTTAAGTTCGATTTCACAGAACCGTAATAACATCAAGCCAGAAGAATCACATCACAAATGGCCCGTTATAAATTATCCAAGGCGCCAAAATAAGTTTTATTTGCACAAACAAATCAACTCAAAGCATACTTACTATTTACATAGATGAGTTATGATTGAATGAAATGCGAACCATTCACCAAACCACACTGTACAGATCACACTACACAAGCTGCTATATGACACGGCGAGTCAAACAGTGTAAACAACGAGCCTCTAAAACAAGTTTTGATAATATTTCATTCATAAAACATAACTTGATACCAGTTCTATACCAATCTCAAACTCTGCAGAACACAAAATTCATCAGTGGAAATCAATTTCTGCGCTGAATGGTCATTTTTTACGTGATTTGGGGTCTACAATATCGTTAGCTGGGGCCAAGGGCGTAGCCAGGGGGGGAGATCGCGACCCCCCCTTTTGGTCGAACCTGAAGAAATTGTCAACAAGGGTCCCCCCTTTTATCGTCCGGCCTAAAAAATTTCTGATACGTCTCCAATTGACCAAATTTGGCCTAAAAATCAAAAATTTTCCCCCAATTTTTTTCTTGGGGCTACCGCCCCCAGCCCAGACACCTGCGACTGTCTGGCTTTCTATTCTTTGTTATTATCTTTCATCAAAGCCTATGCATGTATACACGAGTACATAATGCTACATTTACTTGCGCAACACACTGTCTGGTGTGACGGTATATACCATCTTTTGTTTTAATTGTCAGAAAAAATTTCTGATACGTCTCCAGTTGACCAAATTCGCTCTAAAAATTGGAAAAAAATTTTTTCTTGGGGCTGCCATTCTGCCAACCCCAAACGCTTGCAACTTTGGGGTTTAGTATATTGCGTTTGTAAACGTCCGGCCTAAAAAATTTCTGATACGTCTCCAATTGACCAAATTTGGCCTAAAAATACAAAAATTCTCTAAATTTTTTCCTGGGGGCCGGCGCCCACAGACATCTGCTGTTCTGTGATTTATTATTCCTTGTTATTATATTTCATCAAAGCCCATTCATGTCTACAGAAGTAGATTATGCTGCATTTACTTGTGTAATACACTGTCTGATGTGACGTCAGCAGTGTTTTTTTTTGGGCCAAACTGGTGGCCATGGCCACTAAAAATATGGATTGGCCACTAAAAATTTTGGGCTGGTGGCCAATCTGGCCACCAAAAAGTGAAGTTTAAAATGAAGAACGTGTTTCAAAATCAAAAAAATCGCCCGGCTTCTGGGGGCTCTCGCCCCCAGACCCCCATGCAGGTTATCAATAACAATGTATCCTGCACAATCTTCACTCTTGAGGTTTAATGCTTATACGCACTGTCATCTGAGTGTGCTCTATTGCATCGCGGTAGGTATTTCGGTTTGGTTGACAGCGGTATGAATTTGTGTTGTAAATATTTGTTGATCCTTGTCATTGACTTGTGGGGGGTTATATACCTGAATATTACGTGAATTTTAAGTTCTGCTATTTTCTCAAATTTACACGCGATTGTAAAGCAATTTACAGCACGCGTAAAGGCGCATCACACATGTAAAAACGGAAACCAAAAGTTCTGTGAACATTAAACTGTACGTGTAAATCATTGAGCACCACAATAGCAGTTTTGTGGCAAGAAAGCCCCCGTTTCATCAAATTTTTTGTTGAAACTGACAAAGGGGACTTTTATATACTATTCTATATTGGAGGCGGGGCGGATCTAGGAGTGGGGGCGGCGGTGCGGCCGCACCCCTCTCCGAAATTTTCACCAAGTGAAATGGTACACAAGGGTCCCCCCTTTGGTATTTATCGCCCGATCGAAAAAATTTCCGATACGTCTCCAGTTGACCAAATTTGTCCTAAAACTGAAATAATTTCCATTTTTTCCTGGGGGCTGCTACCCCAGGAACCTTTCAATGTTGTGGCTTACCATTCCATTGCTTACCATTGCTATGTAGTGTATCGTTGTAGCTGTCTTGCCATTGCAAAAAAAGACATTTTAGTGAATTCGTCGTTTGTAATGTCAAAAAACTTCGTAAACTTTCCAAATTTCTTCTGGAAACTGAAAGGCCTCTCGGTTAGGTTTGTGTGTTTTTTAACTCAGTAACTTGTGAACGCATCTTTTAAACTGGCCACTAAATTTTTGCATTGGCCACTAAAATATTGGGTCTAGTGGCCAGCTGGCCACCAAGAAAAAAATGAAAAAATAAACCCTGGACGTCAGACGATCCCATCTTTTGTTTAAATTTTCCTTTCTGATACGTATTCGGTGGGCCAAATTCGGCCAATGGTCTTGCATTTACCATGCGCGTGTGAGTACTCAAATCGCGAAAAACTTCACTTCAACTTCAAAATTGCTATCACTGAGTGAGCAAAAAAGTTGACAAGGTGCGACCCCCTCCCTTTTCAAAATCCTGGCTACGCCCCTGGCTGGGGCTAAGTTGCACCTAATTAAGTCTTACGACTGAATTTGGTCAATAGAAACTAATTCTTTAATTTAAGAATCGCCTGATTTTCTACGTTTTTCTGTAAGAGTTGTAATTTGGCGCAACCACACCCGACCGCAAACTTTTTCAATAAATAATTACTTATTTTGAAACTTTTTTGTTTCAAAGCTATATATATTGACATACGGTTGAAACTGTAAGTTTTTATTATATTACAGTAATGGCGTACCGTGCATATCAATGCATGCTAACAGTTAAAGAAACACAAACCCAAATACAAAATAGCACAAAAATACACCACCACATAGATAGGAGATTATATACCTGAAAAACACAACATTATTATTGTTAACAGTTTCCGCTGAGAAGAAAGCAAAAAATCGTGAAATCAACAACCGACCATAAATGACTTTGCAAGTTTAGTACATATTAATTGCTAGCTGACTGCTTCTTAAGGCCTATTCACACGAGCGCATATTTTGCTCCATGGCGTACGCCATGGCGCATTGCATGGCGCAGGTACGCCATAAGCATGAGCGGGCGCATTCTACTTTCACACTGCCTGCTGCATTATTTTCACAATGCAGTAGGCAAGTGTGCGTGTGCGCCCGCTCATGCGCAGTCGTGTGAATAGGCCTTTAAATATAATCTTCTACATTTGCTTTAGCTCGTTCCTGCAACAGAAACCAAACAAAACATGGTTTATTAAACTAGGATTTCCTAATAAAAAATGCATACTTTTTACTTAAATTATCTACCTAATTGAATTTTCTCTATTTCCGAGTTCGTAATATCAAAAAAATCTACAGTAATTTTGCTTAAATTTGTCAGTTTTTACCTACTAAAAAGAATAATTTGCATACAAAACAAATTGAAAACATAATTAAATTTCTAATCTATAATATGTGCACATAATTGTGAATTCCATCATAAAATCGACCAAGTCTGACTATAATCACATTATTTACCACATTAATAAATCGAATACAAGTTGAAAAAAACAAAATAATAATACAAAAAAAAACAACCTGGTTCACATTTTGTTCGTGTTTGTACAAAAAAACGACAGAAAACCTAATTTAAAATTGACGTTAACTTGTCTTGCTCGTTCAAAAAATTGAAAAAAATTTTTAAAGCAAATATAGAAAATTTGCTAAAGGCCTATTCACACGAGGGCGCAATTTGCTCCATGGCGCCTGCCATAGCGTACGTCATGGCGCATTGCATGGCGTACGCCATGGCGCATGGGCGGGCGCACGAGAGGGCGCATGAGCGGGCGCACACGCACACTGCATACTGCATTGTGTGAAATAATGCAGCAGGCAGTGTGAGAATAGAATGCGCCCGCTCATGCGCTCTTGTGTGAATTGGCCTTTACAGACACTCTTACGGACAAACATGAAACAGGCTTCATAACTCAACCAAACAACCACGAATACTTCAGGGTTGAACGCGGGCTGAGTACGGGCCGGAAAATTTGAACTGCGTGTAACTACAGGACTACAGGTACGCACTTCAGGTTGCGAGGGTAGCTGACCCGCGAAATCTAAAAAACTATCACGCATTTCTAATTTCACAGGAGAAGAGGTGTTGTATTTGCGCTACTACGAAGTGGCAATGTAAACAAAAGATTATGTACAAATAATGCACATGCAGAATGGTATTTTAAAATAGCGGGTCAAAGTCGTCAAAATTGGGTCGACAATTTGACCCGCGTCCACCCCTGAAGTGCAACCACAAAATTATTTCTTAAAAATGTAATAGTTACGTAAAATGAGGCGTTACGATTGTCACAGCTGAGCGGCTAACCTCTCAGACAACCAGCCCTGGAACAAATTTGACTGAATTATAAAAGAAATTATCAAACACAGCTCAAACTTGGACATTTCCGTGAGCCGAACATGGAAAAACGTGTGCCCAAAACTACTACGAAAAATTTCATTTACTTTCACTTAAAACTTGACAATTTTCGATAGTTTTCAGCTTATAAAACTTCTGCTACATAGTTTTTTATCGACTTACGAGTGTTCAATAAGTCAAGTGACCAAACGTGAACAGAGAATTGCAAAAACGTAAAGCTTAGCTACAAACTGGTGAAAATTTAGCCTGTAATTTGGCACTTCTGTTTACATCCATAGAATAGCACATCGCCTAAGCAGCTTGCCAAGTTTTCTCCTAATGATGATAAACAGTGTATATTTAGAACCTGTAGAATATATATATACATATGCATTGTATATACACATTATATAAAACATTCCACTGATACAATACCGCCGTATACAGAAAACCAGTAGGGTCTGGAAATTAGCAGCTAAATACGGTTTAAACACGCTTATGCACATGCCACATCATAACCGCTTTACAGTTTACAACCAATGTTATTGTTAAAGCAGACACAGTAGACATAATAAAGTAACAAATCTAGGCTTAATTCTGATTAAGTTTTTTACAAATCGGTCACTTAACTAGAAAAAAATCATTAGTGAAGGTAAAAAAAGGAACACAGAATTAAAACAGCAGACACCCGCACGAACGCATTTATTAAGGCCTATTCACACAAGGGCACATCAGCGGGCGCACACGCACACTTGCCTACAGCATGAACCTACTGTGTGTGAAATTCTGCACTTGTGTGAAATAATGCAGCAGGCAAAGTGAAAATAGAATGCGCCCGCTCATGCTCCATGGCGTGCGCCATGCGATGCGCCATGGAGCAAAATGCGCTGTCGTGTGAATAGGTCCTAAGATTCAACCGCTGTAAAAGTGCCAAAGCACAAAAATACACACGGAATAAAAAAACGTCACGTTTAACTTAATATGGGCAAAAACCAAATGCAAAAGGCATTACTGTAAAAAAATCTAGCAGCCGCTTAAATAGAAACTAAATTACAGTAAATTTATGCTTTCAAAGTTTAATACATTTTTACGTTTAAAATTATTTGTCCTGCGACAACATTCAAATAACAATGAAAAATAGACACTCAGTACACGCTAAAAACACAAAGGTTAAAACAAAATACAGAATAAAATTAAAAAATACAAAATACACATGAATAATGACCAAAGCTTGATAGTGTTAGGAGTTAGGACCTAAGTTAACTTCAAAATATACATGCGGTTTTTCTCTGCGGCAGGCAGTTTCTTTTATTCTCAAGGATAAATTTAATTTAAAAATTAACTTATGTTTAATTAAAATCGTCAACTTCACATTAAAACTTCGGCTATTAATTAATGTTATATTATAATATAATAACCTAGTTACGGCCACCAGTAAATAAAAAAATGTCAAAAAATGTTACTGCAGATCAAAAAAAGCCTTTTTTAAAACCACCTGTTTAATTAATATAATATTGTAATAACATCTCCAGCGACAATAGAATAGAAAAAACCTATATAAACTAAGCCAAAGCCAAGGTCCACACTAAAATTAATAACACCAAAACAATAAGTCCACAGTACGCAGTATTATCAACTAGTATCGCCCTGTCCCGAGTCTTCGCCTTCCTGCACCCCGTTGTTGGCAGCGCTACTAGTGGTCGCCATGGCAACCACCCCCTCACTACTCGTCCCCCCAATAGTAGCAGCAGTCGCAGTAGCAGCAGCAGCAGCAGCAGTATTAGTTGTTTTGGACTGATTGGAATTTGGCCCCGAACCATAGCCTTCCTCCTCTTCGTCCGCATTATTGGCAAAGTCACTGTCATCCTCGTCGTCTTCTTCTTCTTCGTCACTCTCGTCATCAAAATGATCATAATAGTCCTCATACATCATGTCCATGGAGTCCAGCAGGCCGTCGTCGGACGCAGTCTGATTGGCGCTGCTCTTGGACAGATGACTGTGCTGTTTGCAGGACGTGTACTCCTCTAGGGTCTGGGGCACGGTGATGCCGTCCGCTTCGGCTTCTATGCGTGACGATTCAATCTGCTTCCTGCAAACAGAAACAAAGGAATCAATAATGAGGAATACCTACACAGATGTACATGGGGGGGTTTGGGGGGGGGCAAGCCACCCCCCAGATTTGAGATTCCGGGACAAGCCCCCCCTCTGATTTGACCCACCGGGGACAATCCCTCCTCTTTGATGCTGAAAGGAAGTTGCCGCGAAATTTCCAAAAGCATAAAAATTTTGCCAAAAATTTTCCCTTTTTTGGTAAAAATTCTAAGTTTTTTTTTTTCTAAGTCCCCTCAAGCCCCAGAAAAGTCGGGACAAGCCCCCCCTAAAATTTCGAAAATTCAGGGACAAGCCCCCCCCCCAGACCAAGACCCCATGTAAATGTATGAATACCTAACTTAGTCTCTCAATTGTTATGCTTATTATACAGCGCCGGCAGATGCGAGTCACAAAAATGCTCAGACAGTGGCTAAAAAAAGGAGCAGGCAATCAGAAAATCACTGGTAGCGTTGATATATACGGGAGAAGAAACCGAAGCCCTCTGTTTGACTTTTTACTGCCAAATGCTTCAGACCAACTGTGCACTTTCGCACGCTAGTTATACCTAAGCCTAAGCCAAGGACTAAGCCTAAGCCTAAACCCTATCACCAACAGAAACAATTCAGGACGTCCACAATTGGACGTTTGTCTCAAAATGTCCCTATTTAGGCATCGAAAAATCTGGCGCGAGTCTCTATGTGACACACAATACCCGTAACACAAACACACACACACCGGCAATTTGCACAGTTATAATATTCTAATCCTATACAATAAAGGAATGACCAACTTGATTATCTTGACATAATCATCGTCCTTCCCGCCAGTCTCCTTCCAGCGGCGATACATGACCGAGGCGTCCACGTTGGCCGGGGAGGAGGTGTTCGGCTCGTTCAGCAGAGAGATCACAGACAACAGAATCGTCCTAAACAAACAAACAAAGTCTAGCCCAGACGTTTGCTTCACAAACTGTGCCCAATGATTTGTCATTATGACCAAGTAACCAAATGAAACATTATCATGGTATATAGTCATAAAAAATGACTAACCGAACGTTTTGCGTGGGATTCCACCGTTCACAGGCTAATTCACCGCTCTGTGGGTCGTCGACGGGAGGATGCAAAATGCTGATGCAGAGATCGCCATTCTGAAACAAAAACGGGGATCAAAAGTCGGCCGATTCAGTGATTCATGTTAGATTTCACTGATTTCATCAAAAATACAGTCATTCAATAAGCATCAAAGTAAATAAGAATATATACAAGTCAAATGCTTTCATCTTATATATTGTTAAGATTCTTGAATCAAAACTCAATGACTAAAAGACTTTTCACACAAAATTATATACTTGTTGCTGTAGCGATATAAGTAGTTTCTAAGCTTGATCTCGAAATCGCTACCTCGGCATGATCACGAAGTTATATACCTATCACACTCATTTTTGAATTTCGTTTCCTACAGGGTGCACAGTTCAAAATCGCCACATATATATTATATATGTACCTGGCCTCCCATTGTATTTTATGCAAATATTTTGTGATTTGTATACATTAATGTTACGTCTATTGATATACGTACCTCATACACGTTGGGATGCCAAACTTTGGTGAGGAATCGCATGCTAGGTGGGGAATAGGGATAGTCACTGGGGAACTTCATATGAGCCTAAAAATAACATCAATAAAACACAGGGCCGGTATTCATAAAAGTCTGGATAAGAAGCTCGGCGTTCTAGCCGTAAGTCTGGCTTGAAAAAGCCGGGATAAAAAGCTTGGCTTGCGGTCTAGCCTGGATTTTATCCGAGCATTTTGGTCAATCCTGGCTTGATCAAGTCTAGCTTTTTATCGAAGCTTTTTCGTACGCATGAAAAAATCGATAAAATCTATGTGGAAGCCGGGATTATAATCCAAGCTTGATTTTTATGAATACCATAAGCCCGGCTTTTTATCCCAGCTTTTATAAATACTAAAAAGCCTGGATAAAAAACCGAGCTTGGTTTTATGAATACGAAAAGCCGGGATTTTAAGCCAGGCTTGCTATAAGCTCGGATAAAAAGCCGAGCTTGCACGTTTATGAATACGGGTGTAGAGCACGATGTAAAGTACACTCAGCAACTATATAATTGCACTGGCACCTGAAGCCCACGTGGATAAACTCGTGCGCTTCGCTCACTCGTTCATACACTTTGGCGCTTCACGTATATAACAGTGCCTGTCAGTTAGTTAGTGAGGAACACAATAACTTGGCCCGTTAATAAAATGTCAACAACTAACAAGAAATTGAAATAAAACAGAAATTAAAATTCTCAACATAAATTTAGTCCCATCACCAGGTTTATATACCTTGAAGTAGCCACCCTGATATAGCGTGGTGGGTGGTCCGAATATGACCACAATCCATTCAAAGAGATTATCTTCGCTGAGCAGACCGACCCGGAATCCCTCCACCGGCTCCTCCAGCAGACTCTTCATTTCCAGACTCAGCGCCCGAATGGCACTTTTGGATGGATAAGCCATGCATAAACGCTCAATGTCCAAATTTGGCTGTCGTAGCTGCAATAAAAACTATGAATAGCTGCTACATATATAACTCAGTCTGAAAACGGTCACAGCTCACAGTCATACATGTATGATGGGGGAGGATGGGGGACGCCCCCCAAATCAAGGGGCCGGGGAAAGGGTTCCGAAAATTTGGGCAAAATTTAGCAAAAATGGCACTTTTATGAAAATTTTGCAAAACTTGGTATATTTTGGTCGATCTGGGAGGGAGGGGAGGGTCCTTAAAATTCGGCCGGACCCTCAACTGGAACGCTTGGATCAAGTGCAGTTGGGGGAGGGGGGAAACAGTGGACCTATTTTTTGGTGTAGACTGTAGAGCACCTTCAGGGAAGCATTTTTTGTAATAGAAGAACTATCCACAAATTTGGATTTTCTGAGCTATGACTACCTGAAAATTGCATTTTCAGTGTTTTTGGAAGTGAACGTAGGCCAAAGTTCGAAGCCAAAAATGGCTATAATCTTTGTTTTTGGATAGTTTTGAGTGCGTTATGATGTTTTAAGGCATCGTCTAGGCTAAGTTGGCAGGATTCTTTAGGCTAAGCTGGCAGGATTTTTTCTGAAAATTTCGATTTTTTATTGCCTAAGCCTGAGCCTAAGCCTAAGCCTAAGCAACATACTAAGCCTAAGCCTAAGCCTAAAATTAAGGTCAAGTTTGAATTTGGTCGAAAATTGGACGTTTCTGGCGAATTTGGCCAAGTTTTCGGCAGACACCCGGTCAAAGGGCCTTTGTTTTGATTCTAAAAAATTGTAAACAATAATCTGACACTATTTAGACACAATTAGAACGAGAAAAACATGGGCTTCGGAAAAAAATTGCGAAAACATCCCTCACTGAGGGTTCAGATCAGGCGCGGATCCAGGAATTCTCAAAGGGGGGGCCCACCTTGGGTGTCGACCGGGGGGGGGGGGGTAGCGAGCGTGAAAAAATTTTTGCGAGGCGTTTTTTTAGTAGTGTCGATTGTTATGTTTTATGTGTTATTTTACACATTGCATAGCAGTAGCGTATCCAGGACTTCGCGAAGAGAGGGCTGTACTTATGGTCGACGACCGGGGGAAGGGGGGGGGATGAAACGGGCACACAATGTAGCAAACTAACAGGCGCGACAGTCTGCAGAGGGTTTAGCTTTGTAGAATTTAGACGGTGAATTTGCACTGAAAAAGTTGTCAGCAACACGTCCTAAAATCATAGCAATTGCAGGGGTTTGGGCTTGGGGGCGGCAGCCCCCAGAAGCTGGAGCTTTTTTGGAATTTTGAAATAAAATTTCCATTCAAGAAGCAATTCTAAGCGACACTTTTGTAAAAATCAGAGTGGACGAGTGGTTGCTTGCAGGGGAATGGGGGCGGCTGCCCCCAGCCCCAGAGGTTGGACCTTTTTTGGAGTTTTGAAATAACATTTCCATTGAAACAGCATTTCTAAGCAACAGTTGTTGTAAAATCATTTTTGCAAAATCATTAAAAATGTCATTTTTGCTGCGATAAGACATCTGAAAGGATACATTAAACAGTGTATTAATCAAATAAATAGTGTACAATGCACCCATATACACATAAACACGCTTTAATAGAACACAAAGGCAAGAAATATGGAGCCACAGAATTGCAGGGGTCTGGGGGCGGCAGCCCCCAGAAAAAAAATTGGGGAAATTTTTGATTTTTAGGCCAAATTCGGTCAATTGGAGACGTATCGGAAATTTTTTTCTATAGGCCCTCTTTGGCAAAGGGGGGGGGGGGGCAGAGCCAAGGGGGGGGGGCCGAAACCCGTGGGCCCCCCCTGGATCCGCCACTGGTTCAGATTGCCAGAGGCCATATCTCAAAAAAATCCAAAAAATGAAATTGGGGTGAAGCAAAAAGCATGAAGCAAAAATGGGATCAAGTGCAGTTGGGGGGGAAAAATAGTGGACCTATTTTTTGGAGTAGAGCACCTTAAGAGAAGCATTTTTTGTAATAGAACCCCTATCCATAAATTTGGATTTTCTGAGCTATGACCCCTTGAAAATTGCATTTTCAGTGTTTTTGGAAGTGAACGTAGGCCAAAGTTTGAAGCCAAAAATGGCTATAATCTTTGTTTTTGGATAGTTTTGAGTGCGTTATGATGTTTTAAGGCATCGTCTAGGCTTAGTTGGCAGGATCATCTAGGCTAAGCTGGCAGGATTTTTTCTGAAAATTTCGATTTTTTATTGCCTTGCCTAAGCCTGTGCCTAAGCCTGAACCTAAGCCTAAGCCTAAGCCTGATACTAAGCCTAAGTCTAAGCCCCATACTAAGCCTAAGCCCTAAGCCTAAGCCTAAGCCCAAGTCTAAATTAAAGTCAAGTTTGAATTTGGTCAAAAATTGGACGTTTCTGGCAAATTCGGCCAATTTTTCGGCAGGAACCCGGTCAAAGAGCCTTTGTTTTGATTCTAAAAAATTGTAACCAATAATTTGACACCATTTTGACACGATTAGAACGGAAAAAATCAGAGCTTCGGAAAAAAATTTCGAAAACGTCCCTCACTGAGGATTCAGATTTCGGGGGGTCGTATCACAGAAAATCCAAAAAATGAAATAGGGGTTCTTGAAGCAAAAATGCTTCCCCCAGGGTGCTCTACTCAAAAAAAATAGGTCCACTATTTCCCCCCCCCCCCCAACTGCATTTAACCCCAAAAGGAAAATGCATCCCACAAGGTGCTCTACTCAAAAAATAGGTCCACTAATTCCCCCCCAACTTTAACCCAAACGCTTAGTACCCAAAATTTCGGATAAAGTGCAGTTGGGGTTTTGGTGGGGGGAAGGAGGGAAGATTGTTTTGTATTATGTTGTATATTTTTTTTTTTTTTGTTTGTGGGGAAAGATATGTGATTTTTATTTTTAATTTTTTTGTTGTGTGATTTTTTTGTGTTTTTTTTTTTTTTTTTTAGAGAAATTTTTAGACTTTCAGAGGAATTTCAGATAAATTTCAGAGAAGTTCAGGGAAAATTCAGAGAATTTCACCCTGAATTAGAGACTCTGAATTTTATCTGAAAAATGTTACTGGCTTTTCAGGTTAAATTTCAGATACTTTTTGGACGAAGAATTTCAGATAAAATTTACCTGATATTTACAGATGTGAAAAACATGTAAATTTTCTCTGAAACTGTGTAAAAAGTATCTCAAGCGAAGTATTTTTGTAATATAACCCCTATCCATAAATTTGTATTTTGTGAGCTATGAGACTTAAAAATTGCATTTTCAGTGTTTTGGGAAGCGGCCTAAGTTGGCTAAAATGTCTGTTTTCGGATAGTTTTGAGTGCGTTATGATGTTTTAAAGCATTTTCTAGCTTCTAGGCTTAGCTGGCAGGATTCTCTGGGCTAAGCTGGCAAGATTTTTCCTGAAAATTTCGATTTTTTAGTACCTAAGCCTGGACCTAAGCGTAAAGCCTGATACTAAAGGCCGATTCACACGGTGCGTTTTTGCCGCTGCGATTTTGACGCAAAACGCAAGCCGTAGGGTGTCGCCAGCGAAACGCCCCGTCTGAACAGGCTTTGCGGCTTTAGTGCGTCTCGCATGTCACTTTGCTGTGTCTTTACTGTTTCAAAAAAATGACAAATTGCTCCGCGAAATTTGTTTAAGCCAACACGTCCGCAGCATCAAAATGCAATGAAATCGCAGGTCGAATAGCAGTCTGGCGTTTAAAACGCTGCGGCAAAATCAAGACGCAGGCATTCCGCACTAAAAACGCTGCGTCTGTTCAGACATTGCGTTTTGCGTGCGGCAAGCTGCGTTTTGCCGCAGCGACAAAAACGCTGCGGCAAAATCGCAGTAAAATCGCTGAGAAAAAATTGAGAAAACGTCCCTAACGGAAGGTTCAGTTTTCGGGGGGTTGTATCTCAGAAAATCCAAAAGGGTAATGGTGAAGTTAAAGTTAATACTGTGGGTAGGTAAAGTAAAATTGAAAACGCAATAATGAGGTTGATGTTATCTCCACAATACATTACTTTTCTGCGAAAAGATAAGCGTTTCCTTGCCCAAAATTAAAGGTGCTCTAGCTACGTGGTTACGTAAATTTTGAGTATTTCCTTCACTTTACCTGTGGGTAAAGTTAGCCTAACTTTACCTGCAGGTAATTTTGAGAATACGGCCCCTGAAAATCCAAAAAATGAAATACGGGTTGTTGAAGCAAAAATGTTTCTCCCAAGGTGCTCTACTCGTAAATTAGTCCACTTTTTCCCCCCCAAATGCATTTAACCCCTAAAAATAATCTAAATTCACTCTTAAAATAGTCTTCCAAGTTCCAAGAAACAAATGCCAAAAATAAAAAATCTGAAACAAGTCATGTGATAAGCAAGCTTAACACACGACAGAGATGACACAGAAATGGTATTCGTAAATAAATAAGCGCAATACGATCATACTTATTACCGGCTTCGCGTTGCACAGAGCAACGCTGCTTAAGCACCTTAAGGCCGATTCACACGCTGCGATTTTACTGCGATTTTGCCGCAGCGTTTTTGCCGCAGCGGCAAAACGCAATGTCTGAACAGACGCAGCGTTTTTAGTGCGGAATGCCTGCGTCTTGAATTTGCCGCAGCGTTTTAAATGCCAGGCTGCAATTCGACCTGCGATTTCAGTGCGTTTTGATGCTACGTTTGTGTTGGTTTAAACAATTTTTGCTTAGCACTTTGTCATTTTTTTGAAACAGTGAAGACGCAGCAAACTGACCTGCGAGACGCACTAAGGCCGCAAAGCTTGTTTAGACGGTGCGTCTCGCTTGTGACACCCTGCGGCACCCTGCGGCTTGCGTTTTGCGTCAAAATCGCAGCGGCAAAAACGCACCGTGTGAATCGGCCTTTAGTGTTAGCGCATATAAACGCTAAGTGTTATTTACATACTTAAACTTCGCTAAGCGGTTATTTAAGGTAGCGCCCAGCCAAAAAGTCATGTCTGGCGCTAAGCTCATGCAATTAGTAGCAATACCACTTTATTTGCACATCAAAAAGGCCTCAAAAATCTTATTTACAATACTTTTCAGCACTGTAGTATGAACGTGTCAAATTTTATGCCCACGTCGATTTTTCTTTCACTTGAATTTTGTCTTTAGTCTAGTTGCTAGCGCAGCTAAATCTCAGCTGATTTTAACCATCTTGGTATCGATCGAAAAATCATGTAAAATTCGTGTCTTCGTGCAGACGTGCAAAGGTCTTCGGTTTTTAATTTCTGTTTTTGATTTTGCAAAAAATAAATTTTTCAAAAATTAATTGTGTTTGAGCGACAACAACAAAGGGCTGCGAGCCAAAATTTGAAAATAGAAAAACTTTCACGTCTGCATTTATTTTTATCTTTCATTGTGCAAGTTTTAAACTCGATCGAAATCGGCAGCTGGGACCCAGGTCCAAAAAAAGTGGTCAATTTCGCCACGCAAAAATGTGAGGTTTGAATACACGTTTCACTTTTTCAAAATTTAGACCTTTCCTAGGACTGAAATTTTCCTTGAAAAAGTTACCAAAAACCATAACAATATATCTTAGAAATCAAATTAAAGCTTTGTCAATTTTAAAATTTTACAGTTTTTTAGGTTTTTTATTCATTATGTTCAATATTCTTATATTTAATACATCAATTTAAAGGTAAGAAACTCCAAATTTTAAGGATATGAGTAATTATTTTATATTGAGACAAAAAATTTGTCAAATTTGATATAATAACAAGAGAAAGTTGTGTAACAAATTTTGAAATTTTTTTATCGCATTCTGGACATATAATGAAAGCTCTTTTCATTTTGAACAGCTTTCCTTTAACGGTCAAAATTGTCGCTGAAAAAAATTAAACGCCAAAGTCGCTGGCCCTGAGTGCCACATTAAAGCGCTTAGCAAACACTAACGCTTACCATGATGTTTCGTTTTTTGTATTCAAATACTTAAACTTTAGTGTAAGGCTTCACTTGGGAGAGCCTCCCTTACTATCTATTCACACTCCACTTAGCTTTCAACATTTCAATTATATGAATTTACGCTCAATCTATTTTAACATTATATACGTACATGACATCTCTTCTGTGTGTGTACGTTAGGCACAGTTTACTGTAAAGTAGCTCCCAGGATTATTCGTCAGTGTGATGTGCGTCTGAGCCCTGTGCGGCAGGGCAGCCCTCCGTATTGGACAGTTTCGAATCAGAACCCTGCCGCGTCTTTTTGTGTGTCCCAGGCAGTATCGGCCAAGAGGGCCCTGCCTATCTGCGTTCCGTATGTGCCGAGTATTGCCCCACCGCTGCTCGCTACCCCTCGTATTGTAGCAGGCGGTAGTCTCTGTGTGCTGCGCCTACTGCGCCTAGCCCCGTAGAGTAGGTAAGCCCATCTTCCGTCGGTGTCCGGCAACCCCGGCCCGTACGGAAGACCCCGTTCATCATACTTGGAAGCCCCGCCGGCGGTGTGGTTAAGGCTAGGGGCGAGAGAACGATCCACCCCTGAAGCTGGTACCTACCGTTCTCGCTTGGGCCATTAGTAGGAGAGGCAACGAGTCGCCTTACATTAGAGTTTCGCTTAGCAGTAGGCGCTTAAGGTGTTAGTTACGTTTTCGCAGCTTTTTTCGTTGTGATATTTTGTAAAAATTACAGAATCAATTTACGAGCGGTCTTTTGCATATTATCAACCAGCTTATTTTCTACAAAACTGCATTGCCTCAAGTTTCAATAACACTCATAGCGTAACTATTTTGGGGAAGCTTATTAGCTCAATTTCAGGCATTTTCTCATATATTTTATTATTTCTTCGCTCTGGTAAGTAACGTCCACATACTGTCAAGTAATTTATACGTATGTCACATTTATGTGTTGTGCAAGTTGTAGCATGCCAAAATAAGTGTACTGGTTCAGCATATTTTTACTGTGACCAAAAGTTTGCCTCAAATTTTACTAAAAAGTCAAGAAAAGACAGTTTTCATGAGTTTGGTGGGCTGTAACTAAAAAAATATTCAAAATTTTTAACTCGATTCAAAAAAGTTATCAATGAGATTTATTTGGCTACTGTCAAATTTGCTATCTTTGTATTCCCATAAACCCGTCAGGATATTCGTCAATTCAACTAAATACACTCCTCATTGTGCTAAAAAATGACAGATTTTTAAAAAAATTAAACTTGATTAACTAGGGCCTCATTTGGGGTCATTTACTATTACACTAAGCACAGTTTGTTTTTAACAGCTGCAAAAATAGCGGAAAAAGTGTAAAAAATACCAATTCATAAGACAGAAGAAAATTTGCAAATTTTCAAGGAGTTTTTTAAAACTGCCAAGGCTTTTGGCTACTATAACATATACTTACCAAATTTTCTAGATATAATATATACATAAAGCTAAATTTTAAAATCTCCTTGTAAATTATGGTGTCAAAGGGTTTTTTGTATTTTGTGAGATCGGCATAAAAATTCAGAATTGGTGTTAAAAAACTTCAAAGTTACCGATCGCCTAGTACGACTAACAGAAATATGTCATATTTTAGCTGAAAACATTGTTAAAATAAAACGGGTTAAACATTTGTTGATTGACGTTTCTGAGTAGTGTAGGAGCCGCAAAAACAAAATTTTTCAAATTCTCAAAAAATACACAAAAAGTCCTGTTTTTGTGCCATAAAATGACCGTAAAAGTTAAAATTAATTTTAAACTAAGCTCAAATATTGGTTTTAACATTTGCAATGTCTGTGCCAAATTTGATTTTGTTCGATCAAGTATTACTAGATTTATTGCAAAAACTTCTTAAACGTAATAGTATAACACTAAGTTTTAGTATACACCAAACAATTAATTTTTGCTCCCACTTAACCGATCAAAATTAACTTGTATAGCAATAATAAAATTTTGTGAACCTAAAATTTTGTAAACCTCAAAAACTAAAATTATGTGGTTCTGTGTGGGTGCTGACAAAGGTATACTGTTAAATTAAAATTCAATTTAATTCTTGGTTTTACTTTGAAGTATAGTACATAATCATATTATTGTTACGTACACTTGCTCAAATGTTATTATTACATTTTATTTTGTCGGTATTTCATGTGAGCGTGTGCGAAAAGGTTGAAACTGAAGTATTTCAGAGTCAAAAGCATTATATTTTGTTAAAACATGTCTTTTCTTCTGCGTGTGTGTATTGCGTGTCTGCTTTAGTGATGATCAGTCCGAGTGACCCACTGAATAGCAGCTAATAGTGAGTATTAAAATGTGAACAATGTGTGATACGTTATAAACAATTTGAGATAAAAAATGCAAGTCTGATTACTATTCCTTAGTTGAATATAGGCTGCAAAGTCTACCAACAGCAAACGCAAATAAGTATGTATGTACCGCAGACAATAAAGGCAGTCAACCACACATACCAACACAGCAGCAGCACAGACACATTTGGTGCACACACTCACGTTCACATACACCCGCACAATCACGCGAGTCCAAACGTATACAAACGCACACACAAAACCTTCCAAAATACACGTAATTAACCGACAGACTCATTCTAAAAAAGCCTGCTGCGCTGTGGCGCAGCAGGAACAACCTGTATTGGTGGTTTACAAGAAAATATGAAAGCAGAATTTTAACTATTAGATATTATTTTCTTTTATTTAGACGAAAATAATATAATTTAATATTATGATGTTGCCAGCGATTTTTGCCAGATCACGTCGTGTCGCGACGTGAGATTTTAGGACCTTATTTAGACGGGTCGCTAGATTTTCTAGTTTATACGGAGGTATTTAGAATTTAAACGTCTGAAGGTTAATAATGAAGCCAAGCCATTTCAACGACTGGGTCGGAACCCATTCAAATTTTCATTTTCTAAAAAACCAGACTCGTGTAGGCTCTGACGCACCAGTTGGGTATGCTCGACTGCTTGTTGTAACGTGTTTACCACGACAAGGCCATCGTCTATATAAACTGCTATTTTTACGTTTTTACTACGCCAGCAATGGACAAGTGGTCGTACTACTTTTGTGAAAACGAACGGTCCTAGACTTAACCCGAAAAGTAGGACACAGTAGACAAAGTACTTATTTATGCCATTCATTTCCCAGGCAAAGCCACGATACTGACGATGTTTTTCAAAAATTTCTATGTGATAGTAACCTTTTATAATATCAAACGCAGCTAAAAACCCATTGTTAGTAAAGTATTGACGAGCTACTTTATAGTCATCAAGTTTTATTTTCCGTTTTTGAATATGCGCGTTCACGTAGCGCAAATCGCATATAAGTCGTTTTTTGCCATTCGTAGGCACACTCACAGACAGTAGATTTAAGACAACTGGACATCTGTCGACTTCGGCACAATAGCCAGACACTAGCATTTCTGTAATTGACTTTGAAACAAATTCGGTCTCCTCCAGGGCGGATTTATTGTTTATAAATATAGCTTGGTTCGGATGTTTGTGAAAAGGTTAAAAGAAACCATGTTTGATAGTACTAAGCACATACTTATTAGCATTTATTTTTTCCCAAAAAACTAAACTTTTCTTCAATCTACCACGAACAGACAGTGTTGACAGTGTTGGTGGTTTAGCTATGACAGTATCGGATACAGTTACAGTTTTTAGTTTATTACTAGACTTACAAAAAATTATATTATCTTCTTCTTTAGCGGCTTTCGGAGGGGCCAGGATTTGGGGGTTTGTTTGGGCACTTGCTGGCCCAGTTACCCGTTCCGAAGCAGAAATAACAGGTATCGAATGAGCGGGGGTTGGCGAGGAGGCATTGGGGGAATAATTTTGACTTCCACTGGGACGAGGCGTCCAGTATCGGAAAGCCGAGGTGTACCGCGGGGCAACGCAGGACTGGTAGTCGGGCGGGGCCTGGTAACTTGCCTTCGGAAACGGACGTGATCCGGGGGCAGCGAAGCGAAAGGGCCGTTCGACATCCAGCTTTACCTTTTTCTGATATGCTGAATCTTCGTCGTGCTTTTGTTTTTTGTCCTCAGACGCTGCTTGTCGAATCCGTTTTTCATTTTTGTTATTGTCGCCGATCTTTTGTTCTGTATCGTACAGTTCTACAGTGGCCCAGTCGTGCTTGTCTGCTATCTTTATGAGCTTCAGCCGATGGGCCAACTTGTGGTGGGCGTCTTGTAGGAAGGCGGCTGCGATTTCCACGTCAGGGTCGTCTGCGAATAGTTCAATGATAGCTTTTTCGACCAGCTCCAGAATTGCCTTGTTGTGCGCGTACATTTTTTGTAGCTTCGGCTTTTTGACGCCAGGGTCGATATGCGGAATGTTCTTGGACGCGGGTGTCACGGTCCGTCTGATCTCTTGGCGGATGATGTCTGCAATTGCGTTGGTGTCCACCAGTGCCGTCACTGTGGGCTCAGGACTGTTCACGGTAGTAGTATATAGGCCGCATCTGACACCAGATTGGGTGGGGAGGAGCCGAGGAGCCTATCTTTAACGTGTAAAATCCTGCGAAAATCCCCCGAGGAGCTATCTTTAACGTGTAAAATCCTGCGAAAATCCTGCGAGGCTCCAGTCTAGCTAATTGGGTGGGCAGGAGCCACCAGTTTTATAAAATTTTTAAATTAAATTTTTTAATTTAAATTTTTCAATTTTTAATAAAATTTTAATTCACGTATTTTTCAATTTTTTTTTTAATATTAAATTAAACAAGCATATTATTAATATTAAAATAATTTTTATTTTTGTTTTTTATAAATTACGTAATGCGGTAGCAATATACACGTGCATACCCGCAGGCGTTTAAACTAATGCCAACTAGTGGCTGAAAACTAGTTAGGTAGGTTACTGTAGTATTACGTATTTTAGGTAAATTAGCTGTAGTTCAGCGATTACTTGCCCGATCAACCCAATCAATAGCTCATTTTGTGGCTTATTATTAGGGCTACAAGGTGATATAAAAAACTAAGCTGAAATATTACCTGGTAGTTAGCTATAGCTACGTTTAGGTACCTTATTGGAAGTTTTCGGTTAAAAACATACCGCACATTTTACGGGCATGGAAGATTTCTCAGCAATTACTCAATCGATTTACGTGATCAATACGTCATTACGTAGCCTATCAAAAGTAGTACAAGGTGAAATAAAAAACTAAGCTCAATTCCTACTCTATCAGTAGTAATGATTGTTTTAGTACAACCCCCTCATTTTTCCAAACACGCTTATTTACAGCGTGGTTAAAAACGTACCGCACATTTCACGGGCATGGACCATTACTTAGCCGTTATACAGCCTAACTAGTCAATCAATATGTCATTGTGTAGCCTATCATCCGTACTAAAAGTTGACATAAAAAATCTAGGCTAAACTCCTACATTAATGGCAAGTATACCTAGTTTAGTAAACCAAGTGTAAGTTTTTGGGTAAAGACGTACCGCGCATTTTACGGGCATGGACAATTACTTAGCCGTTATGGCACCGATCAACCTAAGCAGTACGCCATTGTGTAGGTTATCATTAGTAGTACAAGGTCATATCAAATGCTAAGCTCAATTCCTACGATATCAGCAGTAATGACTATTTTAGTACAATCATCTCTATTTTTT